>CATIWM010059469.1:0-23635 GCA_949671775.1 Mallotus repandus
ATTTAATTACCCAACTTCCACCAAAATCCGCTTACATCAACCTTCCTTAATCAACAACCAAATCCACCACTAATTATCCTTAAAACAACCCAAATATATATATATATATACATGTTTCTTTCAAATCAACCCATCAACCAATAATAAACATCTATCAAACAAACCAACACAAATCAACCAACATCTATTCAAAACAACTATCAACCTTTATATAAATACACACACACACATATATACATTCTCCTTATTCCCAAATTACCCTTCTTCACCATTAACCACTAAATCAAAACAAAACACTACCAACAACCTAATCAACACTTTATCACCATCATTCACCTTCCTTCCTTCACCCGGTTACTTTGATATTCTCATACCCATTTTTTTCAATTATATTATTTTTTTCTCTTTCTTTTTTTTCCTGGTTCTCCTTTTAAATAAAATCTGTCCTCGAATTTTAAAAGTCTACTTATTAACTTCAAATAAATAAGGATACCAACTGCGCATATCCAATTCTATCTCCCAAGTGCGGTCTTTAGTTGTGTGGTTGCTCCACAGCTCTTTCACCATTGAAATTTTCTTAGTACGGAGCTGACAAACTTGACGATCTACAATCGCCACAAGATACTCCTTAATGATAAATCCTCACTAAGTTCCGCTATTTGAGGCTCAAGAATGTGAGAAGGATTAGAGGTATATTTTTCTCAACATGAATACATGGAACACTGGGTGAATTCGAGATAATTCAGGTGGCAACACTAATTTATAAGCCACTTCTCCAACTCTGGAACGAATCTCGAAAGGTCCAATGTATCTTCAGGCTAATTTGCCTTTATTGTCAAATCTCATTACCTCTTTTATTGGAGACACATTCAAAAACACCATGTCTCTAATAGAAAATGATACATCATTCCTCTTAGGATTTGTATAACTCTTTTGCCTATTAAAAATTTTCTTCAACCCCTATTGAATAATAGGGATCTTCTTTGAAGTCACTTGCACCAACTCTAGGCCTGTTAACTTTCTTTCTCCAACTTCCAAACATAAAGGTGATCTACACTTTCTACCATATAATGCTTCATATGGAGCCATTTCGATACTTGCATGATAATTGTTGTTATATGAAAATTCAATTAATGGCAAGTGTTAATCCCATTAACCACCACAGTCCATCACACACATCCTTAACATATCCTCTAATATCTGAATGGTTCTTTCCGATTGACCATCTGTCTGAGGATGAAATATCGTGCTGAAATCAAGTATGGTGCCTAATGCCTTATGTAACTCTTGCCAAAAGACTGAAGTAAAAGTAGCCCATCTATCTGACACAATACTTTCAAGCACACCATGAAGATAAATAATTCAGTTAATATACAACCTTGCTAACCTGTTAGTGGTGTACGTCTTCTAAACTAGCAAAAAGTGAGCTGACTTGGTTAGCCTGTCAATTATCACCCAAATAGCATTATAACCTCTAGTTGTATGAGGCAATCCAGGTACAAAATCCAGAGTAATCATATCCCATTTCCACTTTGGAATGGGCAACTATTGCAACAATCCTGAGGGTCTCTGATGTTTCAATTTCACTTGTTGACAAGTGAGACATTTGGATACAAATTCTGTAATATTTCTTTTCAACCTATTCTACTAATAAATATCTTTCAAATCATGATACATCTTGGTAGAACTAGGATGGACATTCTAAGCAGAAAAATAAGCTTCTTCCATGATCTCTTTTCCCAACACATCCACATCTGGCACACACAACCTAGTGCTTGAATGCATTACACCCTCACTATCAATCATAAAATCTCTAGATTAGCCCGTTGCACCTCTGACATTACCTTCTGTAACTGTAGGTCCTTTTTTTGAGCTGCTTTAACTTTATCCAAGTACACTAATCATACTCTGAATTGAGCCAATATACATGACTTGGTTACTTTCCACTGCGACCCTTGATCAATCAATTCATGCAACTCTTTAATGATTAGCCTCCTTTTCATGCTAATGTGAGCAAGGCTTCCTACTGATTTTCTACTCAATGCATCAGCCATTATATTAGCCTTACCTGGATGGTAAAAAATGGAGCAATCATAATCTTTCAAAAGTTCCATCCATCTCCTCTGCCTCAAATTCAAATCTCTTTGCTGGAAAATATACTTCAAGCTCTTGTGATCAGTTTATATCTCACAAATAACACCATATAAGTAGTGCCTCCAAATCTTTAGTGCAAATACCACTACTGCCATTTCCAAATCATGAATAGGGTAGTTCTGCTTATGCTTTTTTAACTGACGTGAAGCATAAACAATTACTCTCCCATTTTGCATCAGTACACAGCCTAATCCTACTCAGGAAGCATCACAATACACTGTATACCCTTCATTCCCCGAAGGTAAGGTCAACATTGGAGCTGAAGTCAATCTACCCTCAAGCAAGTGAAAGTGCTCCTTATATTTATCTGTCCAAACATACTTAGCATTCTTTTGGGTCAACCTTATTAAAGGCACAACTTTCTTGGAGAAATCGTTCATAAACCTCTTATAGTAACCAGCTAAACCCAAAAAATTCCTTATCTCAATAACTGTTGTAGGTTTTAGCCATTCTGTAATGGCTTTAATCTTCTTAGGATCCACTTAAATGCCATCTTTAGATACCACATGGCCTAAGAATGGCATGATGGTTTTAAAACAATTAATAAAACCTTTTAAAATAAAATAAATATTTAAAATCCTTTACTTTATTAAAATTATATTTATATAAAATCCTTCCTAAAATTTCACAAATCACGTTAATGTGAATTTCTCATATGAAACCATATAAGTTAAAAACTTCAGCGGAAAACATAGTAGAACCCTAAACCTCAATTCTAATAGTCTTTTGGCTCTCTTTACTCCAAGTGACTATCGGTCCCAGAGAGCAACTCAACCAGGGTCCAGCCATAGTCAACCTCGTACACCAAATATTCACTAGCACCTAGAGAGCAAGCTCGACTAAGGTCCAACCAATAACATATACCTACCCAGAGAGTCTTACTCAACTGGGGCTCAAATTTAATAATCCTGCCCAGAGAGCAACACTCGACCAGAGCTCACAATCCACAATCCTGCCCAGATAGTAATGCTTGACTAGGGCTCACAATGAACAAATAGTTGACTCAGAGATCATTACTGGTGCACACACAGTCCTTGTGACACCCACCAAGTGACATGTTCTAATCATTTTATATAATAAATATTTAAAATAAATAAAACAGAATGAAATGAATTCCACTAGGCATCTTTCCAAATATTATTCATGATAATAAAATAAATAATCATGCTTATGGTAAGATACATAATCATAAATAAACTCATATAATTAACTTAAATGCTATAATAACCACATGGAAATTCTAGGCTAAATATTCTCAACGAACATTTCATAAAATCAACTCACAGGTGGAGCATACTGAGTGACTTATCCTCGGCTGCCTAGGCTCGACACCTCGTGCCCCCGAATGCTTTAAAATAAATAATATTTATTTAATAAATAGCTTTAAATAAATTCTCAAAAGGCTTGGAAAATTATAAAAATTCAGAATTGATCAAAATAACCTTAAAACTCTAAAATGACTATTTTTTATGCTCAAATAAATTTTCAAACGAATTAAACTAATATATATATAATTATGTAATTTCCCCCATATTCACTCCGGGATTTTTATTTCAAAATCCACAAGGAATTGGACTTTGTTCCAGTTACAAGCAATGATCACCACAATTAATACTATTTACTAAAAATAACTCAAAATTTTTCCGGGCTAGTTACTGTTTATCATCGGAATCCGAGTAATACCCGCCGGATTCTCACCGGAAAATACAACACCAGACCCAACAATTTATACCAAAATATTCCCCACAATTTATAGAACATTTTTAAAGTCTCAAAAAACTCAAAATTCTCATAGAATAAGGAGATCTAAAAATAAAAGAAAAATTACCTACAAATTCACCAAATATTCCACCAATGGAGATCATATGCGTGATTAGTGTCCATAGACTCCTGAGACAGTGGGGAATGAAATAAAAATAATATCCTTGATTGGCTTACAATGAAATGAAAGTTCCAACTTCATCAAATTTAGGCCAAAACTTCAAATTAAAATATGAAATTTTTTGGGCTGCATCTACTCAAACGGATGCCACCAATGTGTTCAGGTCAATTGGAGCTCATTTGAATAGTGAACAGAGAAGAGAAAGAAGAAAGAAAATATAGGGACTAAAATAAAAATTTGCCACACCACACCTCTCTTCTCCCATGGCAGCCCCGACTTTGAATATATGCACTCATATGTCCATTTCCAGCAACCAAGAACAACCCACGAGCAACCAAAGTCAACCCAAATCAAATTCACTAACTTAAGTTGACTTGGCAACTTAAAGCAACCAAAAGCAACTAACTTCAACCAACCACAAAACGACCTCACATCAACCAGAAAATGGCCAATTGTTATTCACACAAAGCAACCTCAAGCAGCCTTCCTCCACCAAGCCACCAACAACTCCAAAACGACCTCCAAACAACAACAAAACAACTACAGAACAACCTAAAAACGACTACTGCATATACTCATTTAACACTGCTTAAATCAATCCAAAACAACCCCCAATCAACCAACAACTACAAATCAACTATAAAACAATTAATAAACAACCATCAACCATTATTAACCCAAATCAACTTCCATCAACCCTTATAAATATAAATATATTAATAAATATTCCTTATCCATTTAATTACCCAACTTTCACCAAAATCCACTTATATCAACCTTACTCCATCAACAACCAAACCCACCACTAATTAACCTCAAAACAACCCAAATATATATGTATATACATATTTCTTCCAAATCAACCCATCAACCAATAATAAACAACCATCAAACAAATCAACACAAAACAACCAACATCCATTCAAAACAACCATCAAGCTTTATATATACACACATATATACTTTCTCCTTATTCCCAAATTATCTTTCTCAACCATTAACCACTAAATCAAAACAAAACACTACCAACAACCTAATCAATACTTTATCACCATCATCCACCTTCCTTCCTTCACCCTATTACTTTGATATTCTCATACCCATTTTTTTTCAATTATATTATTTTTTTCTCTTTTTTTTTTTCGGGGATTACATTTACACATTATTGTAGTTTGAATAATAAATTTTAATTTTTTTACCTAACTTTAGTTTTTTTTCAAAAAAAAAACTATTGCCAAAAATTTTTAGTACTCTAAATTTTTCTTCAAAATTATTTTAATCTCTCAATTTTTTTTATTTTTTTATTTTAGTCCTTAAATTTCAGTTTAGGAGTTGACCTTCTCCTTGGCTGTAATACCATTCAAGATGAGTTTCCTCATCTCAAATTGAATTAAAATGATTTCTAAATTCTTCCTTATTTCCTATAAATGTATAAAAAATATGGATTTATTTATAAAAAAAACTTTAATTCTATATTAAAATAGTAATTTTGAATTGTTCAGGTACTAAAACATTTTTCAAGTGACTGCTGTAAAATTAAATAGAATTTTGGTATTTAAAAAGATTCAAATTAAAGTTTGATAACTGAATTGAAAAAAAGGTAAATTTTAGTACTCTTCCTTGCATTTGACCTAAAATTCTTAACTACACTTGATGTATCACATCCAATAGTGATATTTGTAATACAGAAACATGTGTCTTATTTTTATTGGTCAAGTGTAAAACACTAGTATAATGTGTCGCAAATTCTACCATAAGATGTAAGGTAAGAATCTTTGTAAATTTTACCTTGGCTGAATATATATTTCACCTCTAAACTAGTACACTTTAACCTATTTCACTTTTTAACTATCAATTTTTTTATATTTCATATTTAAATCTTTATTTTAGACTTTTATTACTCCTTATTTAGGGGTAATAGATCTTATTTCACTCATAAATTGCCAAGATATAACTGCACGTGTATATAAATGAGAGCAAAAGTGTGAAAAGTCTAAAAATATTATTGACGTGTACTAGATATCCCACTCTTTTCAAAATTTAGAGAAGATTCCTTCACGATCATTATTTCTGGCCACTTCCTCTCATCCATTAGATTTGAAATTGACTTTACATGTCTATCCTTTGACACCCTTACTTTTCTATCTTATGATAAAAAAAATTTTCCTTGAAGTCTCTATTAAATCAAACCCAAATTAAAATCAATACCCACATGTATCATTTGTTGCCCCATTCCCATAATAATACAATCTGATTAATAATGGTTGAGTCTTGATTTACAACCACTTTCATGTTTCCTAAACCTCATTTATCGTGATATGTCATTATCCTTAATTTCTTTTTTATACTCTGAAAATCTCCATAATCACCGATGTTGCAGCCACCTCTTCTACCATCTTCAGTAAGTTAAAATATTAATTTAATCAATTTTATATATTTTTTTAAAAAGGATAAAACTATGAGCTCCACCACCACCACATAATATATTGTTCCTTTGATCGATAAACAACTAGCAATTAAGTGAAATCCTAACTTCACCTTTGATGGTTCCTAAATTGTCTCAGTTCCAGCAAAGATCTTGGAGTGCTGCAAAGATGGAAAATAAGGTGAGCTAAGGGTTTGGGATGCCTCAAACCCCTCTGACACTCAAGTAAAAAAATGCCACAATGGGATTAGCCAGTGTACCAGGTTGAATAGATAATAAAGATAAAAGTAGCAAGAACATGAGTTTAAGATGAGAAAATGGCATTTTAGAGCTACTGTATTTATAGAAAAATGGAGGAGGAGAATAAGGAGAAGAAGAAAGAAGAGAGAAGATGAAGAAGAAGAAGAAGAAAAAGAAGAAGAAGAAGAAGAAGTGGTGCTGTTATACCTTAAAGGTTCAATAAGGCCTCAAGTGATGATTAGCTGCATACTGGTCATTACTATAGCGCATTAGAAGCATCAGAGTGGTCAGAGAAAGTGAGGGGGCGCGTATGACCCTAGGACTTGTCAAGGAGTAGGTTTATCAAGTGTCAGAGTGTTATCGGTTGTAATAAATGCATGGCAAATGTGCATTTCCAGTATGTCTTTAGCTAGTATGACAATACGTTACTTAGGGTATATGACCATAATGGAAAATTTAAAGGTCCACAATTTTGAAAAGAGTGATGAGTATCAACTTAGTCAACGACCATATGCCACATGTCAGCTCATGATAGGCCAAATTTTTCATGCACCATCAGAAGCCCCCTAGCTAGGCATGAGATGGAGAATGAAATGTCAAGTCTGCGAGACCCAAGTGTACAAATACAACCATATAAATTTCCATTTTGGCTTTCCTTTTTCATTAATTCCATATACTATTTTCTTTCTTTAAGGGCAACTTCTTACTTTTTGAAGTTTATTTAAGCAATCATCTCTTGTCTTGTGACAAGTATGTTCTTTCTCTACTCCATCATGTACCTTTTGGTTAGGTATACACAAGTATTTTCAGCCCCATGTATATTACTAATAGAATACATCCCTTATTTTTAGTATTATAGAAAAATATGAGTCTTTCTAAATCCAACAAATTTAGCTTATCCAATAAGGGAATAACATGTCTGGCTAATCTCAAGAGCCAGAAGAAGATTGGTGCTATAAAGAAGGCATTTGTCAGAGGTTCTAGTCTTGCTTAGACAGATGTTCATCAAGGCATCATAACTAGGAAGAAGATTGCCACATTACAAGTTAAGTAGACTCAGTCGGGTATTTCCCGTTATGGCAAATATAAAGATATCCTTCATAATGACAAATGAAAAGAAAAGAGTAACTCCTTATCCAATTAAGCTCTCGATTGATTCTGAAACTAAGAGTGAGAGTGAACCATTCACTCAAAAATCAAAAGAGACATACAAGCCAACCATCCACTTTGCTCTTGAGAAATTGGCAAGGGATTGTTGTGAAAATAAAGATGAAGCCTATGATGGACAAAGAATGGGCTTCTCTATGTAGGATTTGATAGCTTATGTGTTGCTCAAATTCCTTTTTGCTGCATCAAGTTATATTTGTGGTATATTGTACGATCAAGATGGAGGTAAAAGATGTTTGTGATAAACTTGGTCTTCAATCCCATGTTTGCTGGAGAAGAATTCAGAGGAGAAAGAGATAAAACACATTGAAGCTATTAGAATTGTTATTGATGAATTCCAAGCTTTAGAGGATTTTAGTCGAGAATTATACTCCAAGCCTTAGATTTTTGGCCAAATGATGTAAGAACTTTTTGAGAAGATCATGGCTCATTCTCCCAACATGAACTTCTTAGCTTTTGAAGTCATAGGGATAATGACCATGATAGTAATGTCCAGTGTGACTAAAAAAGACTCCCTTAAAACATCCAGAGGCCATAGGGGACTCCATCCAAGTAGAGAGCGGACGAAAGAAAATTGAAGAACCCATTGGTAAAGATAATAGAGTGCATGGTGGCATGACTAATGGCCCAAGGGTTCTTACCACTGGAGAGGGCTTCCAAATGATTCCCTTGTAGGAGTTTGATTTTCCACATAGGGTGAAAGTTCAGAGTTTTGCCATTTAGGAATACCTAGTTGGGGATATCCCATTTTGAATATTTCATTATTTTAAACAATAATTTTTTTCTTTTTTTTTCTTTGTGAAGTTTCATTTTAGGATATGTGTATATTTTATGGAACCTGCGTAGGAGCCCCTAATTGGAGCAATAAGGTGTTGAAGTAGTCTCACTTCTCAAAAACTATGGCCATAAAGTTTTGAATGCATTTTTATGATTTACCTCGCTTCTTAGAGGTGTTTTCCTAAGAGGAAAATGACATACTGGCATGTCCTAATAGACATGTAGAGGTTGGATACCCAAGTGGGTTTGATCATCTCAATTTTAGAGATGTTCAGCTGATACGATCCTGAGGCGATCCTAAATTTAATTTTTATCAATTCATCTTTTGGTAGCTTGCTTTAGTATTTTGATCATATCTTCCTATAAAGAAGTTTGATTAAGGTAATTCAAAAGGCTATAGAAAGATGAGATATAGTGCTGCAACTTTTTTGAAGAAAGTTTGAGTTAATTCAATCGTCTTCATGGGCTAAAATTATGAAAGATTATCAGATCGTGTACAGAACTGGGCAGACTGCACATATAGAAGTAAATGAGATGTTTCTCTCTCAATATAGATCTAAATGGAGTGATTTTAGATTCTACTTAAATAGTACATCAAGGGCTATATTTTTTATGTTTTGGGCTTACATCAATTCAGCCTTCATCATTGTGAAAAGTGCGCTAGAACGTGCTGTATATGTCATTCTGAATGTAATCAGGATTATATCTTCTTATTTGGGTAGAATTATATTTTCTTATTTAAAAAGGATTTTGTTTTCCTGTTTAGTTAGGATATTAATTAAGTTTTATTTAGGATTTCTTTAAGTCTATATAAAGGTCTTCTTTATGTAACTTATCAGAATATTAGAATAATATTCAGACTTGAAGTTTTAACAAACCTAAAAGTCATTTGCTTTTATCTTTATGTTCTTGAGTAGAATATATGCTTTAAGGAACATTCAAGTAGATTGATCATCTTCTTGTGGAGTGTTTCAAAATTGGAATTCAAAAATAAGTTTTCTTTATTCTAATTGTTTGATCATATAAGTAATTTAATTTCTAGTGTTTCTTAGAGGTTATTATTGAATTGACTATTGGGGGTTTCAAGTTAATGTTTTGGGGTTCAAATACATAAAGGGGTTCTCAAGCTTATTCACGGAGGTTTCATATCATTTTTAGCTCTAGATCAAGTTTTATCTTTTATAATTTGCGTTCTTTAATTTTGATTTCTTGTGTTTTCTTGTCCTTTTAAATTTTGTTCTTGTTCGGATTGACCATCCTTGTCCTTCAAGTAACCTTTTACTTAGGAAAATAAAGTATTAGTTTGAATACGAATATACCTTATGGGGTATCAAGAGTCCCCCCCGCAAGTCTTGTCGGATATTTATGTCCAAAATATTTGATGTTTAGTAGATGCATAGAGTAAAGAGTTTTGTGGGAAAAGTGGTTGTGATCTTCGGTAGTGCTGAAAGGGTGAGCTAAGGTGGCCAGCTTCAGTTATTGTTGATGAGGATGCTCGGTACCGAGTCTTCGAATCCTGAATATCAGAATAAAATAACAAAGAGATACTAGCTGGACTTATAGTTGTTTAATATTGAAAAACATCCTGAAAGATTAACCCACCAGTGTTATTAAAACATGCAGATGGGACCAGCTAGCGCTGGAGTTTAATGCTCGGCGTCCTAAGGGATTAACCCATCAGTGTCATTGCAACACGCATAATAGGACCAATTAGCGTTGGGGTTTTGATAGTGAACCCTAGTACTAAAAAGCAATTTGAGGGTGTGAGTTTCCATATATACTCGACTTTAAAAAGCTCGATACTGAAAAGTGACCCGAGACTAAACCTTAGTACTGAAAAGCGACATGAGGGTGTGAGTTTCTATTTATACTCAACTTTGAGAAGCTCAGTACTGAAAAGTGACCCAAGACTGAACCTCAGTATTAAAAAGTGACCTGAGAGTGTGAGTTTCCATATATACTCGACTTTGAGAAGCTCGGTATTAAAAAGTGACCCGAGGATCTGAAGAAGGTTTTGGCATTTAGGTTGCACTTCTTTTGAGATACCTTTTCAAATTTCAAACCATCGTTTGTTCATGTTTTAGTAGATGTAGCATTTTAAGTGGTGAATTTGTAGCTAGAGAGTCATGCCTACTAATAGGATAGTGCTTTGATAACTGCACTAGTGATGGCTCTTATTATCAGAGTGTTATGACTACTATGCCCTTGTTACGTGGCCTTGGACATCTTTCTTGTGAGGGTAATCAAAGTCTTAACTAGAACCTTCTTTGAGTTTATAAATAGGAAATTAGGATGTTTGAGAAACCACTTTTGCCTTGTTCTTCTTGCACTACTCTACCTTTGCTCTGCTTTTGTGAAGTGTTTGTGCTTTCACTTTCCTTACATCCGTTGCCAAATTCCTCTTTTGCTCCTGGTGAATACTTTCTGCCTACCTATTTAGCTT
This sequence comes from Mallotus repandus, assembly GCA_949671775.1. Taxonomy (NCBI): domain Eukaryota; kingdom Viridiplantae; phylum Streptophyta; class Magnoliopsida; order Malpighiales; family Euphorbiaceae; genus Mallotus; species Mallotus repandus. The sequence goes on from CATIWM010059469.1 coordinate 11,089, forward strand.
TCTTTCTTTCATTGTATCATCTGCTGGGTTAGTGTAGCCCCTCGAGAGCAAGTTAAATCTGATATATTTGAATCTAGAATAGATAAAAGTATGTTAAAGTGGTATAGGAGGCGATTTAGAATTCCACAGGAATATAAGTTGCACACTGTGGATAGGGATTTTAAGGCTCATACGCCTATGTATGAGATGACAAAAATAGTGATTTATTTAAATCAGATGGAGGGGGATTTAAGGTTTCCATTAGATCCTTTTGTGAGAGCCTTTCTAAATCACTATTTGATTGCTCCTGATTAGCTTCACCCCAACAATTATCGTATTTTGACCGGGTATATAGAACTTATGCATAGGATGGATAGGTTGCTAAATTTATCACATTTTCAGTACATGTATAGTTTATCCAAGAAGATAGGAGAACTGACCTTATCTCTATTGGCGGTGCCGAAACATAGTCTCTTTGTAAAGCTACCTGATTTGCCCAAAACTTGGAGACATCGATTCTTTGTAATCAAGCATCCGACGGACTTTATTGATGTCCATCATCAATGAGTGGAGGATTGCCAATGGGTAGCATGACCCTTAAGATTCTCGAATGAGGAGGTTAATGTAATAAGGAAGCTTCATGAACAAAGCATATTGGAGAGCATATCTGTTGAGACTTTTTCTTAGTGTTACGTCTGGAGAATGTATCCGGATAGACCCAGAGTAAACAATGATGGTAAGTTCTGATTTTTGTGAAGGTATTTTTCTGACCTTTTCTTTTTCTTTTATTTATAGATGGCTGAATTTTTGAAATTTACGGACGGGATGGATTTCTCAAATGATGAGCCATCAGAAGCTCAAGATCAACGTCTAAAGGTCATGGACCTGACCTTAGAGGTTGAGGATCCTGAAGTTATTTTTAATGCTCCCTCTACCACTGTTGAGGATCTGGTGATAAGTCAAGCTCAAGGACCAACTGCTGATATGTCTAAGAAACGATCCCGAGATGAGGCTCTGGATAAAGAGGAGCTAATAGAAGGAACTGGGCTTTATGTCAAGTGTCTGCGGATCCCCGGATGTCTAGACATGAGGAAATGGATAATGCAAAAAACCAATCCTTTGAGCATCCAAAATGTTCAAGTCTGGGATTAGCATACTTAGCCCCTACATCTTCCGAAGGATATTCTTTGGTGGATGGATCTGGACAAAGATGAGCTTCCTAACGCTTTGATTTCCTATACCTTGGAGGTACTTCTTTGAGTTCTTTATTTTAACATTGTTAACTGGAAGGTTTTTGAGCATCTTTACTTTTCAGTTGCCACAAGGATTATTATTGTGGAAAGAAAATCAGTTCTTTCTAAAAAGTGAAAACAATTTGAAGGAAGAAAATTTGGGCTCCATCGCCTTAGATTACGAGAAAAAACTTGAAGCATGCAAGCAAGCTATGGATTTTGCTGAAACTGAGCCAGTGAAGGCGTGGAAGCCAACATAAAGAAGATACAGGAGCTCGAGCATTCACAAGCTCAGCTTACTAAAAGTATAAAGAGGTGAGACTCTGAGCTAGATGATCTGAAAAAGAAATTAGATAAGGAGAAGCAATCTTGGACTAATGACTTGAAGTCTTACCAGAAGATGGTGAAGGGTTCGTCAATGCTTATAAGTCTGAATCCTAGAGGGTATTGCTTGCTCAGCACAACGATCTAGACTTCTCTGAGCTAGAGAGGTTAACATTTAATGACTTGACTAAGCTAGCTGCTGAGGAGGATGCGGCAAAGAAGTCTTCTTATAAGCAACAAAGGGATCCAAATGTTACTAGAAAGAAAGCTGCTACTACTATTGCTGAGAAATCTGATTCTGAGCATCCAATAGATCCCAAGGGTGCTGGAGAGAGTTTGATTGTTGTGGCTGATGTTGCTACCACTGGTGCTTCTTATGATGGTCAATTGCTTGAGAATGTCAGCCTCTCCCTCTTAGGAAGCCCCATTCCTGAGTCTGAGACAAATGCTTAAATGTGTATATATATATATACATATATATATATATATATATATATATATAATTCCCTTTTATTCATTTTTGAGAAAGTCCTTATTCATTTTTGAACTGATGTAAGGACTTTCTCAAAAATGAATAAAAGGGAATTTTATTTCATTATGGCTCTAGCTTTTGATTACAATATTTCTACTGATAGTATTTTCTTAAACTATCTGAATTCCAATATTGGGGAAACTCTTTCCCTTGTGCATCCTTTATCTTACATTTGCCTTTAGTAGTTTTCTCAATGACTTGGTAGGGACCTTCCCAATTTGGTCCGAGCTTGCCTATTTCTGAGCTTCCCTTACCAATATCTGCCCTTCTCAGAACTAGGTCCCCAACCTTGAATTGTCTGGGTTAGATATGCTTATTGTGATATCCAGTAATTCTCAGCTTCTGAGCTTCTAAAATGATAGATGCTCGCCCCCTTCTTTCTTTAAGAAAGTCTAGGCATATTCGAGCATTGATAGTATTGATGTATGTATCCAATTCCCTAGTTACTCGGTAGCTTGCTAATCCGATTTTTACTAGTATCACTGCATCTATTCCGTATGTCAATTTAAAGGACATCTCTCCAGTTCAACTTCTGGGTGTTGTCTTATATGCCTAGATGACGTTATTGAGTTCTTTCACCCAATTCCCTTTCTTCTCATCTAATCTTTTCTTCAAGCCTTGCATGATGATTCTATTAGTAACCTACGTCTGTCCATTTATTTGTGGATGAGCTACTGACATGAATATGTGCTTGATGCCCAATTCTGAGCAGAAAGTCTTAAAATTGTCATTATAAAACCACTTCCTATTATCTGTGATCAAAGTATAAGGTATGCCGAACCTGGAGATCACCTCTTTCTAAAGAAGTATTGGATCTGAGCTTTTGTGCTGGTTGGGACTGCTTCCACCTCTACCCACTTGGTGAAATGATTAATGGCCACAATCAAGAACTTCCTCTGAGATGTCAAGACTGGGAACGGACCTAATATATCATTCCCCATATAGTAAAAGGCCATGGACTCCCAATTGGGTGCTGAGTGTTATAAGGCATATGAGTTAGGCAAGTGAATTGTTGGCACTTAGAACATTTTTGAACAAGCTGTAGCGCATCCTTGGACATAGTTGGCCAGTAATGTCCTTGCAGTAATGCCTTCCTGACTAATAAGCTTTAGGCTTCATGAGCTCCACATATTCCTTCGTGGATTTCTCTGAGTACGTAGTTGCCTTCTTCTGGGGATACGCACCTTGACTAAGCATGAGACAAGAATCTGCTATAGAGTTCCCAATTGTACATGGAGCAATGTACAACTCTAGTCTTTAGTTTTTGAGCCTTTAGTTTATCCTTAGGCAAAATACCATGCTCTAGGTATTGAATGATTGGCTCCATCCATTCAGCCATGTCTTAAGTATTCATTACTTCTGCTTCTTCAATGCTTGGCTGGGTGAGTTCTGCAGTTAACTCAAGCTTTTTGAATGCTTGGATTCCTTATTTAGCCAATAGATCTGCTTTTGTGTTCTCGCTTCTAGGAATTTATTGTATTTCCCATTGTCCCCCTTCCTATTCCAACTTCTTTAGAAGCTGTTTTGCCTTCTTCATATATCTAACCATGCTCGGCTCTTTAACTTGGTATGTGCCTTTGACCTGGTTGACCACTAATTAAGAATCATAGTAAATCTTGAGGTGCTCAACCCTGACTTCTGTGGCCAACTTAAGTCCTGGTAGTAATGCTTCATACTCAGCTACATTATTTGGCATTGTAGTTGATCTGGACTGCTTATTTGATCCTAAACTTGTTCAGTTCAATGAGAATAATCCTAGCTCCAGATCCTTGCACCCTAGATGGTCCATCGATGTACAATTTCCACTCCAGGTAAGATACGGAGACTGCTTCTTCTATTATCATTGGGTGAGGTTCGTAGCTAATATCAAATTCACCTAATTGAACTTATCATTGGATGAGTCATCCTGAAGTTTCAAGCCTCTGGAGAATCTTCCTTAAAAGGAACTTGGTTCTGACCACTATTGAATGAGCTAGAAAATACTTCCTGAGCTTTTTAGATGTATGGATGACCATCCTAGCAAGTTTGTCTAATTTGGGATACCAAATCTCTAGGCCTCTGAGTATCTTACTGACATAATAAATTAGGCTCTACTGGCCTCCTTCCTCTCTGACTAATACTGAACCAATGGACTTGTTTCCAATGGAGAGATACAAGTATAAAACCTCATGTGGGATTAGCATGCTGGGCAAAGGAGGTAAGGATAGGAACTTCTTGATTTCTTCAAACGTAGTCTGGCACTTGTCATTCCCTTTAAACTGCTTGGAATTTTTCAAGGCTCAGAATAGAGGTAAGCACTTCTTTGCTGAGTATGAGATGAATCTTCTAAGAGCTATGATTCTACCATTGAGCTTCTAAAGCTCATTCAGTGTTTTAGGAGCTTTCATGTTTAGGATGGCTTCCATCTTCTCTGAGTTTGCCTCTATTCCTCTATGTGAAATCATGAAACCCAGGAATTTCCCTGCTTTTACTCTAAAGACACACTTGTCTGGGTTTAACTTGATCCGTATTGATCAAGAATGCAAAGAATTTTCTTAAGATTGTCAACATGTTGTTCTGCTTACTGGCTTTTGATGATGATGTCATCTACATATACTTCCATATTCTTCCTAATTTGGTCTTGGAACATATAGTTCATCAGCCTCTAGTAAGTTGCTCCAGCATTCTTTAGCCTAAAGGGCATAACTTTGTAATATAAAAGGCCCATGTGGGTGATGAAGGATGTTTTCTCTTGATCCTCCTCTTTCATTGGAATCTGGTGGTACCCCTGAGTTGCATTGATGAAACTATATAAGCTATGATAGGCTGTTGAATCTACCAACTGATAAAGTGTTGGTAAGGAATAGTTGTCTTTGGGGCATGCCCTATTCAAGTTTGTGTAGTCAACACACATCATGTACGTCCTATTAGCTTTCTTGACAAGTACTACATTCACTGCCCACTCCGGGTGTGTAACTTCCTTGATGAACTTGACATCTAACAACTTCTTTGTTTCTTCAGCAATCACCTTTTGCTTTTTATAGGCAAATTTTCTCTTCTTCTAAATCACAGGCTTCACTCTTGGGTTAATGTTCAGGCTATGTAATACAATCTGAGGATCTACCCCTATAATCTTAGATACTCTTGAGGCAAAACTACATGAGTGCTTGCTCAAAACTTCACTAATTCCCTTGCTGATACTCTCGTCAAGCTCGCCATCAATCCTGACTATCTTGTCTTCTACTATTTGCAGAGTTTGGATTTGGTCAACTGGTTCTAGATTGGCGCCTTATTTTTGTCTCTAGAAACTCTAAAGAGAATGCTTCCATCTAGGTTTGACTACCAGCTGATAGCACTGTTTTAGCCATAGACTTATTTTCGAGGATGGTTATCACTTGATCTTCTAAAGGGATTTTCATAGTCAGCCACCTAATACTCATGGCTATGTCAATTTCATACAAAATTGACCTTCTGATGATTCCGTTGTAGGTGAGTGGAAGGTCTACCACATTGAATAGGGATCTGACTGCTTTTGTGTCTCTAGTTTCTCGGTTTCCAAACTCCACTTCTAGCTCCACCACTCCCATTGGCTAGGTTGTTCTTCCATAGAAGCTTGTGATGGGGTTTTTATTATTATTTTTAGATCAGTGATCGAGCCTCCCATGGCTTTATAGGTGTTTTAGGAAAGCACATTAATAGCGCTACTATCATCTACCAGAAGTCTTTTCACCAATTAATTCCGGATGTATGCATTAATGACCAAGGCATCATTATGGGGATGCTAAATATACTCCTCATCATCCGGTTTGAATGTGATGGTCGGCGTTCATCTAAATACTCGATATGCTTCCCTCCAAGGCCTTTTCAATTTCTTCTCAGCTGGTGTTTCTCCTCCGATAATCATGTTGATAATTTCGACTAGTTCATAACGAGCTTTCTTTGCTTCCGGTTTATCGTCCTCCCGATCATTGGAATCTCTGCTTCTTATGAATCTTCCCAGCTTCCCATTCTTTATTAGTTCCTCAATTGCAAGTGCAAGGTCTCGGCATGTGTCTGTTTTATGTCCAAAATCTCGATGATATTGACAATACTTCCTCCTGTTCAGTATTCCTCTTTTGGGTGGAGTTATGCCCACTCTATTTTGTCTAATCCACATGAGAATCTATGATCTGTTGGAGTTTAAGGGCGTAAATCTTTTAGTCTCACTTTTATAACCTTCTGTTGGGTTTCTAAAGTTGTTCCGAGGAGCTATAGGCCTTCTTAGATCGTCTCTTTCATTTTTCTTGAAAGGTGGTCTGTCATCATCCCTTCGTAGTCTTCTATCATCATCCATTTTTATTAGCTTTGTAGCCATGGATATGACCTTTGAGAATGTGTATGGCTCTTTTATCAGAATCTTATCTTTGAGTTTCCCCAACTAAGTCCCGTTCTTTAAAGCTTTGATAGCCACTTTATCACTCAAGTTCTCAATTTGCATAGCCACCTTATTGAACCTGTACAAGTAGCTTTTCAATGATTCATTCATTTCTTTCCTGCATGTCTGGAGATCATTTATGCTTTTAGCAGGAGGAGCGTTGGTGATAAACCGAGTTCTGAACTTCTTGACCAACTTTTTAAAAGATGAAATAGAGTTCTTTGGAAGATGATGAAACCACCTCTGAGTAATTTTAGTGAGTGTGCTGGGAAAGACTCGGTATAGAGACATTCTAGAGCATCATTTTTGTTCTAAATGATGACACATGGTTGATTAGATCCCCGGTGCTATCATATTGCTCCAGCTGAGGCAGTTTGAACTTAGATGGGATCTCTGTTTTATTAATTCTGCTCATAAAAGGTGTTGTTCCTTATAGAACACATTCATCCTCCTTCCTTGGTCCAATTTGAGCTTTCTAGATTACTTGTTCAACCTTCTGGGCTATTTGGGAGTCGTCTAGGGCAGGACGACTTGCACTAGACTCCCCTTCTAGATCTTTTTGAGCCTCTTTGTCCCTACCAAGAGGACCCTGAATTGTCCCTGGTGGTATGATCATATTGTTCTCCGAATTAGTTGCTCCAGGGTTATTATCTTAGATTAGCGCATTTAGTTGCAATTGCATGAGAATCATCTGGGCTTGGATGTCTAGATCATTGCCTCTTTACTTGTTGGAGGCAAGTTGAGTGTATGGGTTACTGCATTTAAATCTAGTGTATTTGTAACTGGGGTTCCTAAAAGGCTTGGGAAAGGTACAAAAGGAATGGGTCTACTAATGTGATATATGGGAGTATAATAAGGAAAGCCCGTACCTGGGGTTATCCATCCTTGCATGGCTCTAAGTGGGGTATGTGAAATAAAAGGAATTTTTTATGATAGTGCCACATGATGAATAAGAGCCAAGGATCAATGGGCAAGATAGGAGCCGACAAGTTAATGGAAGGAATGGGGGCTGATGGATTAATAGGAAGTATGGGGGCAAATGGGTTGATATTAGAGTTATTCCTACCGAAATGATCTAAGCATCCATGCTTGGTGGTGGGCTAGATGCCATGATTTTAATTGTTTTGGTCAGTAAGTGGTGATGGCTTTTATTCAAGTGGTTCCCAAAGATCGCGCCACTTGATAACTTGATTTTTGGATCCTCCGAGTCCTGCAGTCAAGTGACCAACAAAGGAGCAAGGTGAGATGTAGGGTTCTCCCCATAAACCCTCTAATGCTTAAGTCGGAGAGGGTTGAGAGAGAATCATGAGGGAAGAGATTAAAAGTATTTATAGAGAATATAATGCTCAAACCTGGGAGGAATAGGATTTCCCTTCCCTATACGACTTACTCCTATTTAGGAGGTTTTCTTCCTGATCCGGGACTCCTTTTCCTATTTAGATTGAACATCCTTATGCTGCAAGTAACCTTTTACTTAGGAAAATAAAGTATTAGTTTGAATAGGAATATACCTTGGGGGTATCAATATATAAAAAAAAGTGATTAAAGAAAGAAAAAGAAAAAAATTATCAAAAAAAGAAGAAGAAAGTGATTAAAAAGGAAGAATTTGGATTTTTGGGTGGTTAATGTCCTAGTCAGATTTGAATTATTGCTTGAGTGATCAATATCCTAACCAGGTCTAATTTAGATTTCCTAATCCTATTAGGTTTATAATTGACATATCTAAATAGATCTTGTCATATCTTGTGTTCCTAGTCTATTAAGGATTTTGCATATCATTACATTCCTTGCTCATTAAGGAATATTGCTTATTGTGGTAGATTTGATTTTCTTTTTGAAATACCCTCTAAATTCGTTTTCTTTCCTATGCTAGAAGATTTTTTTATTTTTTTCACATGTCTTTTGCATCTATTTGAGTTTTCTTAATTTATTAGCTCTTTTTTTTTTCTTGTCACTGAATTGCTTTAAACTTGATTTTTATAGATTTCATCTCTGATACCAAATGATACAGAACCTCCAAGAATAAGCTTGATAACCCCTTTATGTATTCGAACCCCCAAAGCATTAACTTCAAAACCCCAATAGTTAATTCAACAACAACCCCTAAGAAAGGCTAAAAATCAGATTACTTAGATGACCAAAGAATTAGAATAAAGAAAACTTGTTTTTGAATTCCAATTTTGAAACACTCAACAAGAAGATGATCAATCTACTTGAATGTTCCTTAATGCATGCATTCTACTCAAGAACACAAAGAAAAAAGCAAACTACTTTTAGGTTTTTTTAAAACTTCAAATCTCCATAATATTCTAATATTCTGATAAGTTACATAAAGAAGACCTTTATATAGACTTAAAGAAACCCTAAATAAAACCTAATTAATATCCTAACTAAATAAGAAAACAAAATCCTTCTTAAATAAGAAAATATAATTCTACCTAAATAAGAAGATATAATCCTGATTACATTCGGATTGACATATATAGCACATTATAGCACACTTTTCACCATGATAAAGGCTGAATTGATGCAAACCAAAAACATAAAAGTTATAGTCCTTGATGTAAGCTTTAAGTAGAATCTATAATCACTCCATTTGGATCTATATTGAGAGAGATACAACCCATTTACTTTTATATGTGTAGTTTGCCCAGTTTTGTACACAATTTTTAGCCCATAAAGATGATCGAATTAACTCAAACTTTCTTCATTAAAGTTGTAGAAATGTGTCTCATATTTCCATATCATTTTGAATTACCTCAATACAACTTATGTATAGAAAGATATGACCAAAATACTAAAGGAGGCTAACAAAAGACGAATTAATAAAAATTGAATCTAGGATTGCATTAGGATCGTATCAGGAGGAAAATGACATATTGGTAATGTCCATGGGACTTGATCATCTCAATTCGGAGATGTTTCTCATAGAAGAAAATTACATACTAGTTGTGTCCATATGGACTTAATCATCTCGCTTCTCAGAGATGTTCCTCGTGAAGAAAAAAGACATAGTGTCATGTCCGTGGGGACTTGGAGAGTATGTTTTCCCATGGGTTCCCAAGTGGGTTATCTTGATTAGCTCTTTATTTTGAGTATGTGAAACATTTTCTCATATTATAGATTGGTACACTAGACACTTTATAGTCTTCTCTTGAATAGAGGAGTATTCCTATTATTTTCATAGAATAAAAGAGAGAGTATCTCGCAATAGTTAAGATAGAATACCTTTGAGTGGTTCAAGTTCATAGATAACATTCTATGATTCCAAAAAGTAAAGAAGAAAGAAAATATAATTTCTTCTAGCAATAAATAATTAGATTAGAGAATTCCGTGGATAGGACAAGTGATTTCCGTATAAGTTTGATCATTCTGGAGATTCTAACCATTCTTGAGATTCTGACCATTTTGGTGAGTCTAATCATTTAGGTGATCCTAAATAGACCATAGAATTAAAATAGCAATTTGATTTTCCTTATTGCACTATTAGTCAAATTTATGCTTCCTCTCTCAATAACCCTATCAGTTCTAGGTTGATTCATATTTCTTCTTCATTTGTTACTAGATTGCAGCACTGTATTATTTGAGTGAGCATTCCGATTTTAGTGAAGATTACTACTATTATCCCATTTGTCATAAATAGAGATTCTCCAATAGGCCTCTTAGGAGAGGTTTTGTAAGCCCATCATACACTTGGTAATTCCTCAGCCCAGTCTATCTTTGCCCATTCCGACCTTTTCTACAATGCATTCAATATTATTTGGTTGGAAACTTCAGCCCGACCATTCATCTATGGATGAGAAACTGAGATAAAATGATGATCAACATGCAGACCCTCTGTAAATTCCTTGACTTTGATAATTGAACTGCTTGCCATTATTTGATATGAGAATTTTTAGTACTCTAGACCGGCATACAATATTGTCCATAAGACATTAATGGTTTTTTGGGCCATAATGGTCATCAAAGTTTCTACTTCTACCCACTTCATAAAATAATTAACTACCAGTATGGTAAAATGCTTCTATCCTGGAGCCATTGGGAAAGGTCCTTGTATGTCTATTCCACGAATGTGGTTATTCTTTATAGCAAAAATATGGATATTATTTGCAAACCATTGGCAAGTGTCACACTTCTTCACTTAAATCAGTCACATCTTTTAAAATAGTTTGCCAAAAGTACCCCTGCCTTCTTACCTTGTTAGATAAATACCATCCACCAATACGAGTGCCACACACTCTTCTATATACTGCTCTCAAAAGTAATCAACTCCTTGTTGGGTGAGACACCTGAGAAGAGGCATATGGTATCCTCTCTTATAAAGTTTCCCTTCATACATAGTGAATCTTGAGGCTCTTAAAGTGAGTTTCACTGCTTCATTCCCATCATGTATGCCCCCAGTTGGGTAGTTTCTTGCTCCAGCGCTTTTAGCGATTTTCTTTTTCTCACGTTCAATCTCCTCAGCCTGCAACCCATCGTCATACAGATCTACAAATGTCTTAGGGTTCATCATTTGTAACCTTTCGACCAAATTAGGCAACACATTCCGAACAATCATCCTAACTTGATCCTTCTCAGCTAGCTTATTTTTCATTAGTCCTGCCTTGTTCATGAATCTAGTCAGGAAATCTGAAAATGATTCATTGGGCTTTTGCTTAGTCAATTCCAAATCTCTGATAGACACCTCCAGTCTGGTGTTATGATCATACTATTTCAGAAAGGCAGTGCACAATTCCCTCCAATCAGCTCGAATAGACTTCTCTAATCCATGATACCAATTTACAGCCATCCTTTCCAAGGATAGTACAAACAACTTGGTGACTACAGACAAAGGAGCTTTTGTGGTGCTCATAGTAGTCGTGTATTGACTAAGATGGATCTTTGGATCTCCGGTACCATCAAACTTCTGTAGCTGGGGCATTTTGAACTTATCAGGCAGCCTATCTTCTTCGAATTGCATCATATCATCAAAATCAAATAAAGATCCCATGCCTTGCCATCTCATTAATTCTTCCATCTTGGACATTTTCTGAGTCAGTGCTTTCATCTGCTTGGATTCCAGCTCTTGAGCCTGTTCAAGCGACGCCCTTTTTGCTTTCTCAATCATGTAGTTCTCAACATCTTCCAATTTCACTTCAGCGTTTAGTGTATTCCTAGCAGCATTCATTGGTTGCCCCCCCAGCATTGTCGAGTGGTGCCTCTACAACTGGTAGATTGGCAGCAACAGGAGGTGCAACAGCGGCAAGTGCAGGTGCAACAGCGGCGAGTGCAGGTGCAGCAGCAAGTGGTGGCATTAATCCAGCCAGGGCTTGTCTCAGTTCATCTTGCATCATTGCTCTCATGTCTTCCATTAATGCTCCTTTTATGTCCTCTAGGGTCCAATTTCCTTATTCCATCTTTTCGGCCTGTGTGACTGGTGTTGGTGTAGCTTCCGAGTAAAGTGGATTGATCGGTCTCTTCTTCAAACTGCGAAGGATCTCTTTGGCTATAGACTTTGGGCTTGAATCCGTCCTCACCAATCTGTCACCTTTCCGATCCCAAACACAGGAAGACCCGGATGAATCTATGATGGCTGAAAAATAAAGGGTTAGTATGATGCATGAACTATATGTATGAATGTATGCATGATGCACGTGCTATGCAACAAGTAGCAAATAGCAAGTAAGTCAGGTATACAAGTATCAAATCAAGTGTACAACATACATCCTTCCAACCTTATTCCTCCCACACACGCGTTCAATGGCGAGTCTCTTATCCTAGGATTTTTGGTCTGGGCCTCAATATTAACAGGGGATATCAAGAACCGACGAGCATGCCATATCTCTCAAAGTAGTAAAGCATAGAAATAGCATTTCTAAGTATAAAAGGCTAGCCCAATCTTTAGTAGCCCAAATAGGCTTCTAAAGTATGGGCTTGGGCTTTTATATATAGAAATACCTCATGGCAATAAACACAAGCAAGTTGAGTAGGTCCTAGGGGAAGTTACTAGGCCACTACATGAGCTGAGTCCAGTGAAAAGGTCAAGGTTCCCTTAGCAAGATGCCCTCCTTTAAGACTTGAGTTACAGGCCAAGGTCAGAGGGGCCCG
>CATIWM010059481.1:0-18938 GCA_949671775.1 Mallotus repandus
CAGTTGGATTTGGAACTAGTTCAGATGGATGTAAAAACTGCATTTTTACATGGAGACTTGGAGGAGGAAATCTATATGACTCAGCCAGATGGATTCAAAGTTGCTGGAAAAGAAAAGATGGTATGCAAATTGGAAAAATCGCTGTATGGATTGAAGCAATCTCCGAGGCAGTGGTACAAGCGATTTGACAAATTTATAATCGGACAAAAGTACACAAGAAGCAAGTATGATCATTGTGTATATTTACGCAAGCTACAAGTTGGATCCTATATATATCTTATACTTTATGTTGATGATATGCTGATAGCTTCCAGGAGTCAGACAGAAATTGAGAAATTAAGGACTCAATTGAATAGGGAGTTTGAGATGAATAATCTCGGTGAAGCAAAGAAGATTCTTGGCATGGAGATATCTAGAGATATGAAATTGGGGAGGCTTTGTTTATCTCAGAAAGAATATATGAGAAATGTACTAAAATGTTTTGGCATGAATGAGAAGTCAAAACCAGTTAGTACACCACTTGCTTCTCCTTTCAAGCTTAGTAAATCCATGTCACCAAAGAATGATGCAGAACGGGAATACATGACAAAAGTACCTTATGCAAGTGTTGTTGGTAGCTTGATGTATGCAATGGTGTGTACGAGGCCCGATATTTCACAAGCATTTGGGGTTGTGAGCAGGTATATGCATGATCTTGGCAAGGAGCATTGGCAAGCTGTGAAATGGATTCTACGGTATATTTTGAACACCGTAGATGTTGGTTTGATATTTCAGCTGGATAAGCAAGAAGGTTAATATGTAGTTGGGTATTGTGATTCAGACTATGCAGGTGATTTGGACAAGTGTCGATCAACTACTAGTTATGTGTTTACTTTTGCAAAGGCACCGATCAGTTGGAAGTCCACCTTACAGTCAACAGTGGCTTTGTCTACTATAGAGGCAGAGTATATGGTAGTTACAGAGGCTATGAAGGAGGCAATTTGGCTTCAAGGGTTGCTTGGTGAACTGGGAATGATACAAAAGCACATCAAAGTGCACTGTGACAATCAAAGTACTATTCATTTAGCAAAGAATCAGGTTTATCATGCAAGGATGAAGCACATCGATGTCCGATATCATTTTGTATGGGAGATTCTAGAAGAATGTGGAGTCATAATCCAGAAGATTCGGACCACTGAGAATCCTGCTGATATGTTGACAAAAGTGGTAACTGCGGTCAAGTTTAAACATTGTTTAGACTTAGTCAATATTGTTGAAAATTAAAAGCTGAAATTTGCAGACACTACTGAAGTTTGGATTTGTGAGAGAATTATGTGAAATTTTGAAAAGGTGGAGATTTGTTGGTTTTTTTGGCAAAATTGACAATCCCATATTGCTTAGTTATTAAGAGGAGGGGAAAGTTTTTGGTTATAAATAGACTTCTCCCCTCCCTTAATTAATCATCCCAAAATTGCCCTCTCTCATATATTGGCAATTAGTCTTTTTCTCTCTCTTTTGTATTATTTCCTTAATTAGTGAAATATTATTTTAGTAGTGTCCGAGGATGTAGGCATAATTGGCCGAACCTCGTTAAATTTTAGTGTTCTTTTTATGTCTATTTAATAGCTATTGTCGGGTATAGTTGTTGTTAATTATTGTGCTATTAAAATTACTTGTCTTGATAGATTCTATCTAAGGAGGGTGGTTTTTAAGGGGGCATCGTGACCCCACCACTCTTTCTTGGGAATCTACCTTGGGGTGATTTTTAGTACAATCGTTTTCACTCTAGTCACATGTGCAATAGTTCTCAAGGTAAAATTATTATTGGTGGAAATTAACCCGAATTTTACAACACCAATGACTCTACTAATTTCCTCTTGTATTCTGCCGTCAAATTCACCTTCTCGTCCACCAACTCTATTTTCTAAAAAACCAGCACTTTCTGATGTTTGCAGGATGAAGCTCAGCAGGTTCTATTAGCTTTTCAAGACGTTCATCAACTCTTCACGGGTATAGGTAAGTAAATGTGCAAGGTTGCATTTTGTTCATGTATGTGAGCTTTGCATAGTACTATAGGCTATAAAGATTAATGCCATTAATTATGTTCAATATGTTTGCATGAGCCTGTAAATGAAGAATGAATGAATGATGTCGATGCAGATCGATGTGGAGAATGGAGCAAAAATTGTAAGGCCTATGATCTAAAATACCTTTTAACTAATTTTTCTTTTTCACTTGAATCTAGCTGCTTTATGTTTTATATACTACAGGGTAGAAAGAAATATATATATTTACGGCATTAACTCGAATTTCACTTGCTTATGTTAATTAGGTAACATCAACACTTGAGGTTACAATTGGAAACATTAAAAGTTGGAAGACGACTTACCCCAGAAGAGGAATTCCTTCTTGCAGGCAGTGCAGCTGCTCTTAATTAATTATTGTATTGTAACTGATCATTGATTTGCTTTGAATTATCTTGCTTATTTTACTTTGGTTATTTGTTTTCTCGTCTCAACTTTCACTCTCCCTTTTTATTCTAATGTCTAGGAGGTCTTTTTGACAAGTCTTTTCAATCATCAGGATGGTTAAGATCATTTAGAATAGGTTAGGTGTAAGGGGGATCAGCCTATTGGCTAAGGGTAGTACCATCCTGATGGTTTATTCCCCTACCTTCTTCTCTTATAAGTAAAATTTTCATTTCTTATTAAAAAAATGCCAATCTTCTATATGTAATCTTAAAAACATTTGACATCAAGTTAATGAAGATGAGTTTGTATTGTTGATTGTGCAGGGCATTCATATGTAATGTGTAAGAATATATGTAAGAACTAGAGTTTGTAAACAATATTCATGCTTGGAATGTTTAATGTAAAACAAATCGATCATAAGTAGCTAGCTGGTATTTGTTCAGAATTTGTTTTACCGAAGAAATTAAGTAGAGGTACCATTCATAATGAAAAAGATTTCTAGGGGCGTAAATGAGTCGAGCCTCTCTCAAGCATTTCAGTGTTCGACTCGATAAAAACTCGTTCAAACTCATATATTAAAGCTCATTTAATAAACAAGCCGAACTCAAACTATACAAAGTTCGACTCATGAAGCTCATGAACAAGCTCGAATAGAAGCTCGTGAATCAGCTTGTAATTTTAATATTTAGTAATTTGATTTTATATATATAATATATAAATTCGTGTTGTAAAAAATATTTTAGAAAAAATATTATTAGAATAAAATCATAATTTTTATTAAATATATTGTAATATATTTAATAAATAATACATTTTTAATTTTTTTAACGTATAATTTTAATTTATAGTTTGTATTTTTTAAAATTTGTTTAGGCTCATTTGAACTCGCAAACAGCTCGTGAACACCAAGTGGGATAGCGAGCTCGACTCAATTATAAACGAATCAAACCTGAACTAGTCAATGCTCGGCTCAGCTTGATTACACCCCTAAAGATTTCCAACATGTGTCATGATGATGAAATTTCCAAGTTTTGTGGAGTTGAGATTGAACTTTTCTTCTCTTCAATACCTTGAAATTAGTTATTACTAGTCTTCATCCCATGCAGTGGCTTGCTAGTTGATGCAAATTTTGTAGAAAACATAGTAAGGTCTGAGATATAGTAACTCACGGCAATGGGATGTAATAAAAGTAAATTGGAATAGAACTCAACACTTACCGATTTGTCAAATCGATATTCCAAACCAGACCTTTCTCCTTTTTTTTATCTTTTTGATAACTTGAGCAATCAACAATTATCAACTCTTGTAAAGAGGTTAGCCGATGAATTGCTTCAGGGAGGGATGCCCAGATTCTAGCATCAACAATTCACAATTTTGCAAGATAAAGAAAAGGGCAAAGGTGCATTTACCCCCCCTAATGTTTTGGCCAAGGAGCATATAAGCCCTTTTCATTTTTTGGACCATTTAAACACAAATATTGTGTTTTCATGTGTTTTTTGCCCCTCTGATAACAATGGAGAATTTGGGTGAATAACTCCATTTGTTTAAGATGGCGTGGATGGTCAATTGGTCAATTTATGTCCATCTTTAGAAATTCAATTGCTTTGCTGGAGGAAATAACGTTAGAAGAATCGCCAAATGGGTAGAATTCAACAGATAGCAATTCCTCAAGCCAAGCAATTGAATTCAATTACATCGACAATAAAAAAAGGGTCATCGTCAATCTTCAATTCCGTTGATGCAATTGCAGCGGTTTTGGCTGCACCTCAAAGCATTTGACGATGTTGCTATCTTTGATGAAGTTTTGAACCATTTTTCCCAAATAAACAGAGATTGGTTCAAAAGCATGAGCCAGCGAGCCATTATTAGAGATGTCTTTATGCGATAGCACCAAAAAAATTCCACCGCTGAAAAGGTTGGCGGCGGCGGTGCTTCTGTTGATGAGCCGTTTGATTCGCGATTTGCCCATTAACATATACCCATCACCACTAACCCCCAAAAATACCATCACTCCTAACCACCACCATTGCCACTATCCATTAACACCACTATTGTCCATAACCACCACCAGTACCCATCAGCGCCACCACTATCAATAAGTACCACCATTACCACCAAAACTACCACCATCATAAAATCAAACAAACAAAAAACAACACAGCCAAGGATTGATGGATTCACCTCATCCAATGTTACAATGATCATTGTACAAGCCTTCTCACACTTTAGTTTACCTCTTAGAAACTGCAATTTGTCTGCAATTGAACGACCTATAAACTTCAATGAGCGAACAACAACTGGATTAGCTTCCCCCTTCTAAATCTACACTTCTCCCTTCCATTTGCTCTTAAGGTATTGAATCAAAACATCTAAACTTTTGTGTAAAACAACTTGCAAAAATTGTCTATGAATGCAACAACTAAGTATGATTAAGAAATTTTTTTATGAATGCAACAACAATTCAACCAAAACACACAAACTATATGATTAAGAAATTTGTTAATACATCACCTAAATCTATAGCTCTCGATGCACTCTCTCGTCTTCTCAATCCTTGCTCCTCTCACTATCACATCTTTTCACTCGCTTTTTAAGTAAGTTAGCTCTTGATGCAATTCAACTCACTTTTCTAATTTCTCCCACTCCACTCCTTGCCATTGAGCCAAAGCTAACTCAGTTGACCATGTTTTGTAGTTGTACTTGAAGATTGCAGAAAGAAGGTGGTTTGATTGGAACCCAAAGCTAATAACATATCTAGTTTGACTTTTCTAATTTTAGCATGTTGATGTAGACTTGGTTCTTCAATTTGCTTGTTTCGTTATTTTCATTCATGAGTAGTGATGAGAGCCAATGGTGGGAGGTGATGGTTTTGCAAACATCAGTTTGGTTGTTGGGATTTATTCAAAAAAAAAATTTATTGTTGGGAGAAGAAAAGCAGCACTGCAGGCTAAGAGAAAAGAGGCAGGTGTTGCGACTAGGAGAGGAGAGGCAAGAATGATGGCCATGTCACTTACATTCCACACAGTGTTAATTTTAAAATCATATGTCGGTAATTGAGAGACTAAAATTATAAAAAAACATAATTTAGTGCTTAAATGGTCCAAAAAAATGAAAAGAATTTATGTGCTCCTCAGCTAAAACATTCTAAGAAAAATGACACAAGTCAACCTGACTCATCTTCATGCTCCTCCACATCTCCTTCAAATTAGAGCAATGTCAGTTGTAGCGATGGGAAAAGAATGTTAAGCCAAGATAGAATAAACCTGGGAGTTGAACTGGTGTTACAATTTGATGACGCTACTTGTCGAAATTATAAAATACTAATATGCAGTACTTAACTTTATAATTTATATATAGATCAGAGTTACAGATAAACAAAGCTTCCTTTTATTAGCCTGGATGCAATATTCTCATCAAAATTTGCACTGAAATTTTTGATTTCATCTGAAATTCTTCAGCCACTAAGTAGAAAAGTAATAATTACTGAATCATAATTAATATTAAAATTGATAAATAATTTACCTATAAAAATACTTCTGCCAACCATAAAAATCAAATGTTTACAAACTTGGAACGCTAGAGTGGGACTCACGCGCTATAAAAGAAAGTGGTAGTGATAATGGTTAATCCCCCCATCCTTTGACTACAGGTCATCCACTTCACTGCCGCAAATTCACCCACACACACACCAGCTCGAAGAATCTGTATCAATGGTACATGGTTAAGGAGCCTTAAACAGATAAAAAATATGGCTGTTTCTCTCAATTCAGTTGTTGGGTTCAGCTCAAAGGTATTTCATTTTCTCCTTATATTGCTTAAAGATCACTTCGTTAGTTTCACTTTGCTTCTTCTTTGATTTCTTTAACGGCAAATTTCCAGTTTTTAACATCTATAGTTCCCTTCGGTTGTTAATTTTTGTGCTTTAATGCTGATTTTACACTTCTCTTTGTGTAAAGTTCTTAGCTTTGGCTATACTCTCGCAGTTGTTAGATTATATACAATTTCTTGCACTTCATTATCTATATGAACTTTACAGATAATTTAATTTAGGTGGTTAATTATCAAAGTAATACATGATTTGGAGCTTAAGAAGAGGAACTTTGTTACGTTATAGATTTTCTTTGCTTGTTTGGTTAACTCAATTTTTTTTTCTTTGGAAAATGATTTAGATAGAGATTCTGCTGCAAGAATGTTAAGAGTCAGAATTCTTGTAATAGCGGTTATTGGGTTTTCAATTTATATGATTATGTTAATGTAGATGCATCTGAAATTCCTCATTCCTCTTATACATGTTTACCTTCAGCTAATATTTCGAGATTTGATTTTGAAGTGTATTCTTCCTTTTAATATTTCTCTTACTTGAAGAGAAATTACAGAATAATCAAATCCGTGAAAAAGGGTCTCTTCTTTATCTCTCACTTATCTTCGTGCTCTGTTTTTCTTATTAACATAGTATCTTTGCTATCTTTAGCATTAAGAAGGGAGGGAGAAGGACTCAAACTGATCTCTTGCTTGTGCCTTTGCATAAGTCAAAGCTATAAAATTATGAGGCCTATGGTGATAACACTGAACTAACGTATAAAAGACAATTTTAATAAAACGCTCATGTATTTGTTCAAAGCATAGTTTGATAGCTTTTTCTAGTTAAGAAGGGAGGGAGAAGGACTCAAACTGATCTCTTGCATGTGCCTTTGCATAATATGTCAAAGTTATAAAATTATGAGGCCAATGGTGATAACACTGAACTACTGTATAAAAGACAATTTTAATAAAACGCCCACTTATTCGTTCAAAGCATAGTTTGATAGCTTTTTCTAGTTAATCTTTTAGAATATTTTTTTCGTTCTAACATTTTAAAGGGCGGGAATCGCTCCTTATCTGCACTAAGCGTATTCATAAAAAGTTACATGTCGTTAAGAAATTTATGCAACTTTTGCTATCAGATTGGAATTGGTTCACAGGACTGCTTTTGGATTTTATACTATTACTTGATCATGAGAGGCACCATTTTGGTTCGTATAGAGAGTCTGTTTTTGTGGGCTCATAAGTTAAAAGCAGTTTTCATCAGAGGCTTTGTGACCATAGAAATGAACATAGACCACTCTAATTATATGTGTCAACCATGTAACTTTTAGAATTGTGCAGAAGGTGCAATGCCAGTTACTTTTTGCTGCATCAAGTACATGCAATGTTTTTCTTGTGATTCTGTTGTATGTTGGCCTTTAATAGCTGAAAGATCTTTTCTATCATTTACAGAGGTGAACAATGATCAACAAATGTGTTAAAATGAACTTGAAATCTTTTTATGAGGGAATTTAAACTTCGTCTCTTCCTTAGATATTCGAGATATAGTAGTTATGTTATCTATATATTGTTCCTAATTGAACATGGTGTAGACTTATTTAATGACTTATACCTTGTGAATGCTTACAAGTGTTTCTTGATTCAAAGTTTCCAGCCAAATATCACCATGTGTCTACATCTTCTGCTAGAGCTTCATCACCAATATCTACACAATTCACATTCTCCTTGGGAATGGCTGGCTCAAGAGTACATTTAAAGGAAAGAAGGCACTTGCGTCTTTCAGTTGCGGATAGTGATCGTCTTGCCACAGACAAGGGCCCTGGTAATACTGAGAGTTCAGTTTCTAATAATCAGCTTTCATCTGTGGATTCTTCTGAAGGAACTAGCCAGTTCCAAACTGGGGTTGATAATGAGCCAGAACCTCAAAACTCTGGAGCTTCAAATGGCTCCCCAGTTTCTTCAGATAAGCAGGAGAAAAGACCTAACTTGCAATCTACACGAAAAAGATCACCTCTAACAGCCAGAGAAAGACTAAAGGCTGCTCGTGTTCTCAGCCGTTACTCAGAATCAAAGGCATCAAAATCAGAAATGGGCAGCAAAGTACTGGATGCTTTGAAGGAAAGTGACAAGGGAAAGAGGAGATCTCGCCTTCCAGAGGCACCAACAAACTTGTTTGATGATAGTGACCGAGGGTTACCAAAGGAGGGATGGACTTTTGAATTGCCAGGGGGTGCTGATCTTTTTGTCGTAGCTGTTTCATTTGTTGTCATCAGCACAATCATGTTCACAACAACATATATAGTCTGGAAAGTTGGTGCAATCCATTATAATGAATACTAAGCTGGGAATTCAATGGGATTCTGCATTTTTGGATGAGCTAACTTCTCTTGATGCACCCATAAAAAAAAATCAGAAACTATTTCAATTTCAGGTACATGGGTAGGGCTTTATAGGTTTTTTTTTAAGAGAAGATACATGCACGGATGTGCAAAAATTGCTGGGCCAACATTTACGTATCAAAGAAATATGCATATGGGCATGCCCATTTGTTGATCTTCTATATATGGCCTCACTGTGTATTTCTTTTGTGGGTGAGTATGGAGCTTTATCTATCTGTATTATATACCGTATTTTGTATATGCATATTGCAGTTTATCATATAATGGTATTAATGTTCGCAGGATATTCAAAATCCTTCGTAATTGAACATGAAGTGCTAACTAGGCTTAGTTTTATTGTGGACACTAGATTTACTGCTAAATTACACTTCTATTTATGGCGTGAAAACACCCCTTGTATGTGTGTTTTAGAAATCACTTGGCTACCACATCAGAAATCTGTCTAAATCTCTATCAGAATAGGGCAATAGTGAGCTTCTTGAAATGCACTTGGAGTTGAGAGTGATTTTTATGCGATGAGAAGAAAATAATCAAGTGCATAAAAGCGTAGTTACTTAAAACAGATGAAGTGATGTGATCTGAGCATCAGCAATTCATCTTTTTCTTTTGTCTATTCAAC
Organism: Mallotus repandus; assembly: GCA_949671775.1. Lineage (NCBI taxonomy): Eukaryota > Viridiplantae > Streptophyta > Magnoliopsida > Malpighiales > Euphorbiaceae > Mallotus > Mallotus repandus. The sequence goes on from CATIWM010059481.1 coordinate 9,273, forward strand.
AAGTGGAGATAAACAGTAGATTAAGGATGACTATAATCCGCAACTTTTGCTAAACTGCTGACCAGAAGAGGGGCCATAGGAACCTTATTTCCCACGTTATGATCGCCTTCAAGGCACGAGCTGTCTGCTAAGTTTTCTTGAATGTTTATGAGTGTTATTAACTTGCAAATAGAGATGTCATTTACTATGGTCTTTTGTTCTTATCACATCTTTGTGGTTTCTATGCATTTGCCGCAGCTTACATATGCGGCCAACTTGATCTACTGTATTATTGTTTTGACAAAACACTTCGTCATTATATTCATTTCCCCATATGTAGCTTAGATTTTACATATTTATGTTACGGCTCTTTACTGTTGCAGAAATGTTGTTCTTTGGCTGGGGGAAGTAGAAGAGAAAAGATTACTTTAAATAGCTACTGGTACAATGATAGATAGAATTATTGACACCACACAATGTTGAAAGTGAGATATACATGAGAAGTAGCTAAGTGACTGGTTGATCAAAGGTCGTGTCAGTTTTTTTAAATCCTCTTTATTGTGAGTTGCAATTTTTGTGTGCTAAAAGGGCCCCTGAACAGTGGCCAACTGGTGACGGTAATTGAAGTTTTATTGTTTGCTTGTGAAGGACATCAGGACAATCTTTTAAAACACACTGAACCAGTGAAAGTGGACAAAGAAAGCCACCAAAATGAGCGGCTTCTTTGGCTTTGTAGATGATCTTAGAGATGAAAGCTAAGTTGATAGCAAAAATAGACTAATTCAAAGGGAAGATCATTACTTTTACGAATACATCCCCTTTTGGTTGCTCCATTGCTTCAGTACAATCAATGGAACAGCTGGTTGTGGGTTCAGTTGCAAATCTTAATCAATTTTACTAGTTGAAATGGCATTTACCTCATGTGCGCGCACAAGTCTCGAACTGAAGAGCTTGCTTTTCTTTTCCACCTATCAAAATAATTCTCTGTTAGTAAAAACAAACTATTTTCCACCTATCAAAAGCCTAACTGGCATTTTAGTACTGCACTGACATAATGTTTCTGGGATTATCACAAAAGTTAGCAGACTACAATTAAATGCCTTAAAACATTCATTTTAGCTTCATCTAAGTATGTTTTCATGGAACCACATGTTATTATTAACACCATGAGTCAGAGTTCACCACAAAAACTTACTTTTTGCTATGCCAGCTAAAGATTGCGCACTGATAATTCCTTTTAGAGACCACAATATGGGAAGTTTCATCAATTGTGCACCCTTTATTATGCAAGAACTGAAGCTAGTGAATTCCCTACCAAAGCACACTAGCCTTTTTCCCCCTTCTTTACTTTCCGTATGCTTAATCTTCGTGTGATCATTATAGGGTTCGGTACTGTTTGCTGAATTTATCCAAGTAAATTCAAACTGAGGTGACAGCCGAATGCGGCCAAACATGATTTTCAATGGACCAATTAAACGTTGCTGCACATCACACCAATCACCGTCAAGATAAGCAGATCATACATTATTAGTGCATGAACAGTAGCTGTAGATTATGAGATAAAAAGCTGAGGGCAGTTATAATTAGATATCAGAGAAAGGTTGCTTTTCAGGTATGGAAGGAGATCTTCACTATTCAGGTTGGCCTTCTGTTCCTGCAGAACCAAATTGGGTTCAAACCAATTCTGCTGCAGCAGCATATGATGAATCCCTTTTATTTCCGTGGTCGCTACAGCCTACTGCCTCAACCTCTACCGCCTTCCAAGTTGATGGATTACCTTCATGGTCGATACCGATTCAAGAAAGTGCCAATGGGTTCCCATCATGGCCAATACCCGTTCAAGATTCTGCAGAAAATAGAGCAGCTTCTGTTTCCAAGAGCCATAGCCAAGCTGAGAAGCGGCGCAGGGACCGGATAAATGCACAGCTTGGAATTCTTAGAAAACTGATTCCCAAATCAGAAAAGGTATATATACTCTTGCTTCTCTCTTTCATCAAGATCACTCAACTCTTCTGACAAAAATGGTAGGAAAATTCAGCTCAGTTAGGAGCATCCTTGAACTGCAGCCAAAGGTTCTCAAGAAAAGGTTCACAGTTCTCGTTTTAGCTATGCTTTAATCAATATTCTTCAATTGGTTTAGATGGCAATTCTTCTAAGATTTCAAGAACAGAAGAACTTAGAATTGACTAATCCTTTTTCTTGAGCAGATGGACAAGGCGGCTCTGCTAGGAAGTGCGATTGATCAAGTGAAGGATCTTAAAGTAAAAGCAATGGAAGTAAGCAAAGCAATTACAATTCCAACAGAATTCGACGAAGTAACTGTTGATATCGATGATTCTAATGAGGTTTTTCAACATCTAAGTTCAACAAGCGCCAATAAAGACAAGGATAACATATTTATCCGTGTCTCAGTTTGCTGTGATGATCGACCAGAAGTGTTCTCAGAGCTCATTCGAGTTCTGAAAGGCCTTAGATTGAGCATAGTTAGAGCAGACATTGCAAGCGTAGGTGGAAGAGTTAAAAACATTCTAGTACTTTGCAACAAAGATTCAAAAGAAAGCGGCAGCAGCAGCAGCAACGGAGGCGGGGGCAGTGTTGTTTCCCTCAACACTATCAAACAATCGCTCAATGTAGTCTTGAACAGAATTGCTTCATCCTCAATGCCATCAAATTATCGCATAAGAAGCAAGAGGCAAAGGTTCTTTTTGCCTTCTCAATAGTTGGATTAATGTTTTCACATACGTATAAGAATTATATATATACATTGAATTCCTTTTTCCTTTTGGGTTCTTGGGATGTGCTTTTTTTCATTACTTTTTAACACAAACCTGAAACTACACGTTGCTTTCTGCGGCAGTGAAGCTTGACAGTATTGTCACCTTCGTTTTGCTTCTCATGTAGCAACTTTACCTTGCCAGGGTAGTATCAGCAGTAGTAGTAGTAGTCTTGAGTGCTCATATTTTTGGAGATGTATATGTTATTTTTTCGAAAATCACACAATAAGTAATTTCATTTTTAATTTATAGTATTGAAATTCATTATCGTCTAAAAATTCAGTAATTTAAGTTAAAAATGTGGATTAACATCTTTTTAATCATGATATCTTTTATCAATTTAACTTACTTTGTTCTTCCAAATGAGTAATTATAAGCTTTAAATTAATTTAAATATTTGAACTAACTCAAATTATTTATAAATTTAAATTTTTTAGCTTAACTAAAATTTTTTTAATAATATTTTATAAGGAGGGGCACTAACCATGAAACTTTCAAATAGAAAAGATAGTGAATGTATTAAATTTGAAAATGTTGTCAAAAATTGGATAATTTAATGGTATAATTTACTTTAAAGCATTAATAAATTAAAGATTTAGTCCTTACGTCGTCTCCTCCATTCTTTCATCCAAAAAAACTTGAAAGTGTAAATAAAAATTGAGTTGAATTTAATGGCCACATGATCTTGTTGAGTGCATGCATTTGGAATCTAAGTCTTTGATTTGTAAAATGATTCACATGTAGTGAGTCGTGAGTAAATGAAACAAATATGGACAACATAGTCAACAGGTGGGGCAATTGATAAATATGCAATTTCTTATCAAATATCACATCATAATATATGGTATATTGTTACTAAGTCCCTACATATCTGACCCCCAAGTCATTGATAAAAAGAGGATGAACATCAAGATCTTTCATTTCTGCCTCTATTCTTTACTTTCATCTTATGTAAAATTCAACATTCATGGTCAAATTTAAAGATTATACTTGAGATATATCCAGTAAAATACAGGCTCCGAAATAACATAGACAGTCATGAATCTACGCAAATACTTTGCGTGAACAATAAATAATATATATATATATATTTAAAAATAAATAATTAAATAATTTATTGAAATATAAAAATAAAAATTTTAAAAGTTATTATAATATTTTATTATTTTTTGTCAAGAGTATATATATATATATATATATAATAACTCAACACATAAGATAAGTGCTCAATTACAAAAAGAGACACTTGTTAAATTTTGAAATTAATGAATTTAGAGTTCAGCATTTAATGCTCTGCTATTTCGTTTATAAATCATTATTTTTATATAAATCAAGTATATTATAATCTCTCTCTCTCTCTCTTTCTATACATATATAACTGAAAGAGAGAGGTAAAGATCGAACTCTTAATTTGTACATATTTTAAGAAAATAATGTTCTTAGACTACTCAACCTTGGACATATATTTTATGTTACCCGAATGAATGTGCAATAAAAATAAAAAATTATAGCTACTGAAAGTATATATTTTAAAACTTATTGAAATGTAAAGTATGTGTAGTATGAAAAAAAAAAAGAATGTGTGAGTATCTCTTATGTGATTAGGATTTAAGCAAAATAAATAGGACATGCATATCTTAAACTATGGATAGAAATGATTATTATTGGAGATATATTCAAATTTATCACTTTTAAAATAAGTTGACAATTATATTTTTGTATAATAATAATAATAATAGAAGCTTTTTAAAAAAAATTGTAAACTATTTTCTATAAAAAAAATTAAAATTTATGTTTAAAACAATAAAATCATGATGACAACTAAAATATTTTTAGTAAATGGTATTTTGAGTTAAAATTGTTATGTATGTCATCTTATTAAATTAATTATTTAAAAATTTTATTTTACTTAAATTAAATTAAATTAATAAAAATTTAATGAATTTTGAACAGTACATAGCTTTAAAAAATAAAAGCAAAAAATTTATGACATAATTACGATGAATGAATGGGAAATGTGTGCGGACAAGGTTGTCTCTGAGTTAACAATATTTTTTTTAACTACAATTTTCAGGAGGTGGAAGGGAGGGAGATCTGGATCCTTTACCTTTAAATGGAGTCGATCATGTGGTTGAAACTAGTCAAGATGGATAATTCAATATTTAAGTGTTTAGGGACATTGTTCCTAAAACTCAAATCCATAATCTCAAGGGTTATATGTACCTCTAACCACTTGAACCAAGTGGTGGGGAATAATTTTTTTTTTTTTGAACAAGTATGTGAGTTAACATTAACGATGTTTTTCTTTCCCCTCTATTTAAAATGGTAATATGCATTAGTAACTATATAACAAACGTGTGAGAGACTCACCCAAAACCTAGATTACAAAGCAAGAAAACGTTATGAACCCTAAGAAATATCATTTAGGTTTTAACAGGTCTAGCTACAAATCAATAATAATAATAATAATATACAGCAGTCTTTTTAATGTTGATCATAAAAAAAAATTGAACCAAAAATCGAAACATAACAATAATCCGAAAAATAAAATTATTCAACCATTATTTTTAACCGACTTATATATATATATATAAATTTAATTGATGTGTCATCATGAGTAACTCAAATGATAAAAAGTGTGGACATTCAGTTAAAAAGATGAGGGATAGAACCTCACCTCCTATTTCCTCCCCTTGTGGCGTTGAGAATTAACCACTTCATTTATGACAAAAAAAAATTAATTGATGTTCATATGTTAATTATTAATAAACCAAAATTTTATTACATGTTAAAAAGTTTTTATTAATTAGAGGAAAATTTTATGGTAAATTATGATTTAACGGTGAAAGTATTTTTTATTAATTAGAGGGAAATTTTATAGTAAATTTATTTTTTGATTACTTTTGTTTTATTTTATCTTTATCACAATTGGATGATAGTGTATTTTATGATCTAACAGTAATTATTAAGAAAGTGTATTTTAGTTTGTAAAAAAAAAAGTAATGTTAGAATGCACTTAATTAGAATTAATGTTTGATAAATAAATAAAAAGGGAAAATTTAAAAAAAAAAAAAACTGTTACCCAATTATAACTGGAACAATTCCGTTACAATAACTCTCTCTCTGTTCACCTAACTCCCGCAATGGCCGTGTGCAGTTCTTTGACACTTATTTCAGCTTCTCCAACTCTTAACTGACAATTATCAAAAAAAAAAAAAAAAAAAAGAACTCTTAACTGATATTTCCTTACTTATTTATTTATTTATATATCCACATATTTTCTTTTTTTAATATTATTATTATTGAATTTTTTTTGAGAAAATTATTGTGATTAAATTTTTAGGAACAGAAAATTTTGTCTCGTATATTCTTTATAATCAACTAAAAATAAATTTCACTGCCGTTGTCACTGTCTCGGAACTATAATAATCTTATTTATTTAGAAAAATAAGAATTAAAATAATTTATTTCGCATATATACTTATCCATTATAATATGCACATGGATTCAAAAGATATTCAATTTAAAATGAGTTTGTACATCGACTGAAATTATATAATTTTTAAAACGGAACATAAAAAATTGAATTAAAGAAGGTATGCATTAATTAATATTTAAAAAATATAAGATAAATTAAAATAATTAAGAGAAAAAAAAGAAATAAATAAATAAAGAGAGGCAGTTACTCAGTTATAACTCCCCTATCTTACCCACACCCACATCAAAACAGAAACTGATCCTCTTTTGTAACCCTGTCAAATGAAGTGAACAACAACAACAACAGAAACAGAAAAACAAAAACAAAATAAAACTTAATATTAATTAATGATAATAATATATGCACAAACAAACGCGCCTTTAACGACCAAACTCTGCTCTGTATCATATCGTCGTGCGGTTTTACGGTTCACACCAACAACCCACACCCCTTTCCTCTTTCTTTGAAACCGTTTTCTTCATCTCTCTTTTGATTATATATGCGTATATATATACACATTATTACTCCTCTCCTTTCTTTTTTTATCCCACCTATTTTCTTGATTCTTGAATTCTTGAATTCTTGATTCTTGATGGGTTCTTTCAATGGTGGTGGGGGTGGTAGCAGTAATGACAGAATTAAGGGTTCTTGGAGTCCACAGGAGGATGCTAATCTGATCAAGTTAGTGGAGCAACATGGTCCAAGAAATTGGTCTTTGATAAGCACTGGGATTCCTGGTAGGTCTGGTAAATCTTGTCGTCTACGGTGGTGTAACCAGCTCTCACCAGAGGTTCAACACCGTCCTTTTACTCCTGCTGAAGATGCTGTTATTGTTCAGGCGCATGCTCTTCATGGAAATAAATGGGCTACTATTGCTAGATTATTGCCCGGTCGTACTGATAATGCTATCAAGAACCATTGGAATTCTACTTTACGTCGAAAAAGGGCTACCGAATTTTCTACTGCTTCCTCTGACTCCAACTCGGCCATGAAACGACATAGTTTGGATGGTGACTCTGAGTCTCCGTCCCGGTCTGACTCGGCCGCCGCGGCCAAGAGGCAATGCTTGGGTGGTTCAGGGTCGCCAGAGCACAGTAGCTTTGGTGGTGGGGATGTTAGGGTTGTGGAGCCTGAAACATCATTGACACTATCACCACCAGGAGATGGGTTTGTTTCAGCTGCGGCCGTTGGGGATAAAGTGGAGGAGGAGGAGGGGGCGGGGGCAGCAGAAGCAGCAGCGGCAAATAAGGGCGGAGATGAGGCTGATGATGGTCGGGTAGTTAGAGGAGGGGTGGAGAGAATGGGGGTGCAAACGGAGGAGACTTGTTTGTTGACCATCATGAGAAGAATGATAGCTGTTGAAGTTAGGAATTATGTTGATAGATTAAGGGCTCAAGATGGCTCTACGGATAGAAAGGACCTATGATGGGATACAAAGATTTCACACCCTTGATATTTTTCATTTTCCCTCTAACAAATATGTTTAGTTTGTTATGGAAGGAGATTTGATCTCAATTTCTGTAGTGTTTGTTCTCTTCGGATATTTAGGTTCAGAAATTACATCACTGAGAAATGAAGATTTTACAGGAAATTGGCTTAATTTCTTTTTTCTCAATTCGAAAATTGAAGCATTTGATTGAAAAAAAATGTATATAAGATCTCTGTATAAATGAATAACTTTGGCAGATGTTGACGTTGGAGGGGATCCCTATATCTTACCTCATCAAATTTGTGAGATGAAATCAAATCTATGACTTGAAATGTCTTCTATCAACTTATCACCTGCCAATTTTAGAGAAAATAAAAGCATGTGAAATAGACCACATTACGATGCAATTCACTAGGCTTTGTTGGCCCTAAGGCAGTTGTTACAAACCTCTGCTATACACAACCCATAGCTTTGAAGTTGCAACCTACTTTATATGATACACAGCACCTAGCATTGAAGTTGCTTTCCATTATGTCTCCATATGATGCACAAAAGTGACATGCGAGAGGACATGAAATCCTAGATCAGATTTTACTGCTTTTATCCACAAACAACAGTTACATATCTTTGTGTTGCTACCTTTTTCTACAGAAACTGTTACATTTTGTGTTGCTGTTTTTATCAACAAAAACTGTTATATCTTCCGTTGCTATTATCAACAAAAAAACTTTTAAGATCCACCAATATTTTGACCACATCCACAGTACGTTTCATGTTACAGTTTAAAAAAGATAAAATGCGAGCTATAATGCTTATCCTTTATGCATGAGGACAGATACAAAAAGTGCGATGCAAACCATATAACTTAACGGCAGCCTTGAAAAAGGGCTCCAACAGAAACATTGAAACAAAAGCCATCGGTTCTCACTGTGCTTATTACATATTCTGGCATAAAAGCTCTAAAAGTAACATAGGACGAGCTACGGAAGTAAATTTCTTATATTCAGATCCATATGTGTATCTATCACAGCAATACCTCTAAAATAAGTAAAAACTGAATTCCAAGATTTGCCTCCAGTTCCTGAACAGCTAAAATACTAATAAACAACCAAAACTCTAGCTAAAAACCAAAATTCTCTAGCTAAAAACCCACACTATATCAACCAAGAGTGTTGTTTTCTGCTACAAATATATCATTTTCTCAACAACATAATAGATAGAAGCAGAGCACCAGAAAAGAACCTACAAGACTAGCCTAATTAAACAAGAACAACCATCTATCTCACAACTGAATGATTCACAATAGAAATGCATCCATCTAAAACATAAACTTCTAAACCAAATTATCCAGGCGGTTCGCCCCAAATGCAAAGTCTATACCATTAGCTGTAATAACTAACAAGCCTATCGACAAACATCTATCCAAAACATAAACTTCTAAAACGTAGTAGCAGACAACCCAAAGTGAAAACGAAATTATCCAGGCGGTTCACCACAAATGCAAAGTCAATACCATTAGCTGTAATAACTAACAAGACTATAGACAAATGACCCTCACATGCTACCTCGGCAACTTATAACTTAAAAACCCTAAAAACCAATTGTTAAATACCCGAGCTTCAGAAATCATCATTCACAATTCACAAAGTAATCCATCCTGTAATAAAAATTGTCTTAATAATCACAAAGCAATCCATCCTGTAATAAAAATTATCTTAATAATCACTAAATACCCAACTTCCTGTTCGCAACAATGAAACCAACCACTTTTGACCTCAAAACTACATGTCCATCAACAACCAAAGAAATTCATCTAAAAACGTCATAAACAAACACAATAATTAAGACCCAATAAGCAAAAACAGAACACCATCTCCATTAAAATAAAAATGGTCTAATAATATTGTACCAAATAAACCATTAAAGTACTGATACTGCAACAAAACTGAAAACACCAAAAAGAAGGGGGGGGGGGGGGGGGGGGGGGGGGGGACACTAAAAGGGCC
>CATIWM010059529.1:0-12936 GCA_949671775.1 Mallotus repandus
ATTCTAAACCATGCTCTGATACCACTAAATGTGACACCTGTTAAGGATGCCAAGCATACATTGTATGCATGTGACTAACACATAACATAATTATTTATGTCAAATTTTTAACTCACAATTTTACATATGTAACACATATCACACACTAACAAACACACATCTTCAAGCAGTTCACATCTTTCTTTATATTATACATATACAATGCGCTAGCCTTAATACAAGATATGAAAATTTACTAAGCATATGACGCTCAAGAAAAACTAAGGACGACCTCCTACTGACCCACCTGACACAATTCTAGTGCAATTGATGCAATTATTCCTTCAAGACAGACTATAATTCTTCTAGTCCTGAAAAATAATGCAGAGGAGTGAGCCTGCAACTCAGTAAATAATAACATAATATTCTATGAAAAATAGCACTCTCAAGCATGTAATAGTATCAAGTATCAATCCATTCCATGTTTAACCATACATTTATTTAAGTATGCATTTATAATATGTATATAGTCATAGTAACATAATATTTTCTTTTGGATGACAATGAACTTGTGAATTATATATAAACTTCTTTTCAATAATTTATGGATCCCCTTACGCACACAGCCCACCATAATCTTGTATAAAATTTTTTCTTTAGCCTTGTTACGACATTTCAAGGGGATTCCATTACGCACACAGCATAGCCTTATTCACAAGTAACATTGTCTCGTTATACTCATCCAACCATATTTCTTATATTTACATATACATTACATATTCCTCCATAAAAAAAAATTAATTGACATTCACATAATATATAAGGAAACAATAATATCCCCAACATATACCAAACATATACCATATTTCAACATGGCAGATTTGATGGTATAAATTCAAAAATACACCAAAAATTCCATATTAGGAATTTCAAAACCATTTTATCCAGATCAGTAAATTTATAAGTCTAAATTAATTTTCAACTAAATTTACATCAATTGGATGTGTGTAGAAGGAGAAACATTAAAATCATTCCACCATGGTCAAGCTGTCAATAAAATTAAGCAACTAAAAGTATGATCAATATTGGCCATCAAGAAAGCAAAATTAAGCTTCCTCTATTTCTATCAATTTTGTAAATAACATCTCAAATTTTTTATAGAAACCAACGGCAACCAATTTAAAGTTATAAAACTTCAGATACAACTTAAACAATTTTGCTATTCTCCACTGAACAAGGTACCCGAATTTAGCAAACATCATTCACATTTACAATCTTATCCTAACATTAATCATCCATCAACATAATAATTAAATATCACAATAATTAAAATTTAGAATCTAGTAATTATAAAATAAATATTTCTCTTATCCAATCAACTTAACAAATAAATTTATAATTATTTATTTATTTATTTGTGTTATCTCACATAAAACATTAAGTTATCCACTTACCTTTATTGCTTCCTTCCCTTTGCTTGCATTTACTTGTGTGACAGTCTCATTTTCATTTGGTTTAGCTGAAATAGTACATAATTCACTTGTCTTAAATACTTAATAATAATGGAACCTTTTTCTAACATGATAACATCACTAAGTTACCTAAACATATGAAGCTGCCAACTATAACAAATTTAATAGGGTGAATTTAAAAATTTTCCAAAACTTCTATACAATGAATCTCAAGATGAAACTTTCCAGATCATTAACCCTATGTGTTTAAAGTAATTTAAAAATTGATTTTGTTTCAATTGGAGGTGTATAAAGGAATAACTCTAAGAAATAATCCACCTTACTCAGACCAGCAATGTAAACTGAGCAATAAACTGTTTCTTTTATTACACTAACATAGAGTCTAAATCAGATCAAGCTAAAACATAAAAAAAATTTAGATAATTCTTCAAAGTTTCCATATCATCAAATAACACTAGATTTTAAGCTTCCTATCTAAAGATATATAAGAAACACCGAGATTAATTTTAACTCATAAACTCTATAAACCTGATTCACATAATCAAAATGGCTGCTTTCAAGGGTAACTTTGAAAAATTTCTGGGACTTATAGAAAATGAAATTTGATATGAAATTTGAATCAATCTTATATTTATATGTCTAGAAAAATCTATAAAAATTTCACTTCATTTGGACAACTATAGAGGGAGATATGGGTAGCTAAACACAACCAGGTCAGTTTACTTTGACAGATTGAGCACTAAAAAGTTCAGCTCTGTTATACCATCATACAGACCAAATCGGCTCTAACTTAAAACTACAAAGTTATTGATAACTCTTTCAAGTTTTTATAGAATCAAACCAAACTTAATTTTAAGCTCTATAACTCAAGATATCATTAAATTACAGAGACTAAAAATCAAGAAAAAATGAACCCGAAAACTGCATCTTATAAACCTTAACTTAAATCAACCAAAAACCTTCAAATATTTACCAAATGAATTGCTAGAACCTTCAAGGATGATGATTAATGGCCTGAAATGGTTTTAAACCTCAAAATTCATCTTGCAAGCTCCCTTTGAAGAATGAGCATCACTTCCTTGTTTTTTTTTTCTTCTTCTTCTTCTTTCTATCTTTTACTCTCCCTTTCTTTTTTCTAAGTAAGCTAGCTTTTTTAAAAAAAAAAAAACATATGTGGCTGCTCTTTAAAAGCCACGAGAATTTTCTAGGCTTTTAGGATAGATTTTAGTGTAAAAGAGTCCCTTTAGCCCTTAATGAAATGGATAAACTTCCTATAAACCCTTAAGCTTTCAATTGTTCATTCTAGGACATGTATTTGTCTCAATTAAGTCTTTATCATCATAACCTTTTTAATTCTCATTTTTCACTTCATTTATACTCATAATCCCTTTTATTCCCATAATTTCACTCATTTTGAGTGTCATCAAAATTCAAAAATTCTCGCTTCTAGTTTAAGTACAAGTCATGGCTAAACCCGACATACTAGTCTAACTATATATACTAACTTATACTTAAATTCAATCAATATACATAATGAATGTAAATGTACCTATAGTTTGGGTATGGGTATTACATGCTCTAATAGGATGAAGAATCCCTTGAGAAACAACTTTCCTTAACATAGTTGAAAACCCTTATGCATATAATACAAACAAATAGGGTGAAATTGGGTCACCCTGATGGAGACCTCTACTTGGTTTCATAAAACCTTTGGGTTGCCCATTGATAAGAAAAGAAAAGGAAGTGGATCTCAAGCAGCTCATAATTAAAGAAACATAGTGAACTGGAAATTGCATCTTTAACATAATCGCTTTAATATTTGCCCATTCCACTCGATCATACGCTTTACTCATGTCTAGTTTCAAAGCCATAACACCTCTCTTATGTCTAGTTTCAAAGCCATAACACCTCTCTTACTTTAATACGATGCTTCATGGAATGAAAGAGCTCAAAAGCAATAATTGCATTATCTATAATTAATCTACACGGGACAAAAGCACTTGAGTTTCATGAATCAACAAAGGCAAGACCATCTTAAGTTTATTAGTAAGCAACTTGGAGATAATCTTGTAAGTGACATTACATAAACTAATAGGCCTCAAATCTTTAATACAGAAAGGAGATTTACCTTTGGGAATAAGGGTGACAAAAGTGTGATTTAAATTATAAGGCATCACCCCAGAATTCAAGAAATTAAGAACCATAGCAATGACATCATTACCCACAATATCCCAATACTTCTGAAAAAATAATACATTCATACCATAGGGTCCAGGAGCCATACTTGGATGAATTTGTTTCACAACATTAAACACCTCATCTGAAGTAAATGGAGAGGAAAGAAGTGTAGCATCTTCCAAGGATAAAGCTGAATCGATGGCAGAAAGAGACTCAGGAAAAAGAAGCCACGCCATTTGTTGAAAATAAATAAGAGTAATACTTGACCACCAAATCTACAAGTTTAGCATGTCCCTCATGCCAAATACCATTATCATCTTGCAATCTATAAATATGATTATATCGGTGACGTTCAGATGCCTTACGATGGAAGAAATTTATATTTTTGTCACCCGATTGTAACCAAAGTGCCCGTGAGCGTTGTCTCCAGTATTCTTCTTGTTGAGATAACATCAAATTAGTTTCAGCCTGAAGGGCATGCACTTGACCAAGAGTAGCCGAATAATCTGGGCCTTGTTGAAGAATTTATATTTTAGATAAATTTGAATTGATGTGTTGTGCTAAGTTCCCAAAACACCGCCAACTCCACTTTCGTAAAGCAGTAGCACAGCGCCCCAACTTCCATTACAAAAGACAATCAACCCTATCCAAATTTTTTGAAGCCCATGCCAATCTGATCACTTCGTGACAAGTAGGAATTGTGGTCCATATATTACCAAAACGAAAAACACATCTACCATGGTGATGCCTAAAATTCAAAGTTTCAATGGAAAAGAGAATAGGCACTTGATTAGAAACAAGCTTTGGAAGATGATGAACTTGAAACCGTGGAAAAAGGGACAACAACAATGCATTCCTAAAAAACTGATCTAGTCGTTTACGGACATTAGCCAAACCCCGTCTTCTATTATCCTATATGTAAGTGCCACCCACATAACCTAAATCGGAAAAGCCACGACGATCAACAATACGTTGAAATGATGCACTACTACCATGATCAGTACTTCGGCCACCAATTTTTTCATAGTTAAATAATACTTCATTGAAATCCCCAAAACAAATACAAGGAGAAGTAACATCATGCAAAAGTTGGTCAAGCAACTGCCAGGTTTTATTTTTTTGGTGGCATTCTGGAAACCCATAAATACCACAACCCTTCCACACCTTATTGCATTCAGTGTCATTCACATCAAAGACAATACAATTTGCATTAAAAGAAAGAACTGAAACATCCACAGACTTGTTCCACATAAGTATCAAACCACCAGACCTACCCGACCTTGGTACTGTAAAAAGAAAATAATTTAAAAACAAATGCTTCATCCCATTAACTCATGAAGTTGATAATTTAGATTCCATAATAAATAATACATAAAGGGGATGTTTCTTAATAAAGAAACACAATGCACGTAGCGTTCGGGGATTCTCCAAACCCCGAACATTCCAACTTATTAACTTTATTAGGCAGGGCAAGACTGCACGCAAACTGTCTCAACAGTAGCATTATGCACAGAACTGGAATAAACTTCCTCTTGTTTCAGTAAGTCCACTTCCACATTCTAATCAGACTATGTTTCTACATCAGCACATCCTTTCTTAACATTAACATTAACATCAACATCAACATCCATCACAACAAAATCAAATCTCAAGCCCTTGCATTTACCTCTAATAGGAGAGCACACAAAACCAGGCTGATTAATATGATCATCAGTAGTATGTAAATTCTCCCGCCCACGTCCCAGTTTTTTAAATTTTTGCAATGTCAATTTTGGAGGCTGCACCTTATGGTTGAGATGAGAACTACCATAAGAATCACCGTCTCATCCACGAATTGATGGAGTATCAGCAATGGCAATAGGTATTGACATAGTAGAAAGAGACGCCAATTTTTGCGTATCAGGGAAAAGGAATGTCTTAATGACCGAAGGATCAGATACCCCCCATCTTGTATCACCATTTTAGAAACCTCTGGCATAATCAATTGGCAACAGGTAAAAATGCTAAGGATGCCATACTCATGGTTAATAGAAGAAGTTGGTAAATTCGACACCACACAAGTTTAGGGAGAACAGTAGTAGCCAAACAGCGATTCTGAATTGGAGAAGCACACAACTGGGGACCATATGGCCATTCTGAAACAGTAACTTCCTCAGGCTTGGTCTCACATTCATCCTCAACATGACCAAGAATGCCACACCAGTAATAGTAATTTGGCAATTTTTCATAATGAAAGTAAATCCATATGCGTTCTCCCTTACTGTTATGGATAATTGTTCCCTATTTCAAAGGTAGTTATCTCCTACGAACAATAAAATTTTGTTTTATTCCCTACAAAAATATTGTTATATATATCCTCAGTTCTAGGCTAGTAATATATATATACCTAATTTCCAATAAATTTTTTTCTTTTTATTTTTTCTTTGCAATTTTCTCTTTTTTTTTTAAATATTGAACAATCTAATTACACTTGTAAAAAAAATTAGAAACCATTTTATAAATGGATCTACATCCAGTTCTATACTAATTGCATCACCGTTCTATACGAGTTACATCGTCTTTAGTTTAAAATTCAAGATTTAAAACACAATCAATCAATCTCATTATGATGATGTGCTCATTATTGTCTCCTAACCATGAAATTAGGTCAATATAATACAATTTAATTTTTTATTGCATCGTATTTTTCTGATTATTATTATTATCAACTACATATCTAATGATTATATATAGCTAATTATGATGAATTATGTTCAACAGTTATATATATATATATATGTGTGTAACAAAAAGTTTTTGCAATTTTAGCACAATTGCAATTTGATCAATACAGGACATCTAAAATGAAGTAGCTAGTCTCTATTGTTATGAAGTTTACATCTGCATCATCTAAATACTAATTGTAATAGTTAGTTAGACTTCAATAACTTAACAAAATATAAAATTGGGTATGAAAAATTTATTTAATTTGTAAAGACTATATTCGTCTCCTTTTTTTTTTTAACTTATTTTAAGTCTTCATATGAATGTGAGACGATAATAATAGATATAGTTAATGTACCTCGAATGCACATGTATTTTATTTATTAATTCATGATCAAATTATAATTATGTTAAAATTGCAAATAATATGTTAAATTGTGCTAAAATTACAAATAATATGTCAAATTGGACTAATTTTGTTAAATTTTAAAGTTTGGTATAAATATGCAAAAGATCGGAAAGGTTAAAATTTTTTATTTGTATATATATATATATTTCATTTTAAATTTTTTAATTTTAAAATTTAACTTAAATATTTAATTATTATTTTGATTTTAATTATTTAATTATTATTTTTATTAATAAAAAGTAACCAAATAAAATTATTATAATAATTTTTTAAAGTTATGCTATTATAAACTATTTGATTAATTTATAATTTATGATTTATTAAAATTATTTAATTAATTATTTTAAAAATATATACTATTTATAGTTCATGCAATGCGTAGATTGATTACCGGTTTAATTTAAATCTTTATTAATATCAATTCACACACACACACATATATATATATATATATATATAACTTATATTCAAGCACAATATGATAATTTTAAGGGAAATTCTGTTTTCCTCCTTAAGGTTTGATCTAATTTACATTTTTCTCCCTTTTATTTGAAAATCAAATTTTACATCCCAAGTTTAATTTTATCAAAACTCTAACTCTTTCATTAAATTTTTTATTTGTATCTTAACAAATAAGACATATTATTCCTTCTGTTTTATAAAAACTATTTACCTATCTGTTTTGAAAAAACTAACACTTTAATCTTTTTTATTTTAATAAAATACAAAATATTATTCTTTTTTAATTCTGAAATTATTTTAAAATAAAAAATCACAATTTTACTGAATTTTAAATAACTACACATGTTTTTAACAATATTTCAAAATTAAAAATTAAATTATATTTTTAATAAATTCATTAATTTTCATCAATTTCATTTTATATTTATTTTTAGGAAAAATTGCTATTTCCCCTATATTTTGACCTATTACACTACTTTTTCCCTAACATTCTAAAAATACATTTATTTGTCCTTGTAATTTGGTCAATTAAATTTAAAAAACTCCTTCTGTTAGTGTTTCCATTAATTAAATGTTAAATGGCTATAAAAAGACTAAAATAACCTTTTTATCAATTTCCCTTAATCCAAAAACAACTCTTGCTCAATTTCCCTTAATCCAAAAACATTAAATGGGTAAATGGCTGCCTACCTTAGCTTAACACCATCACCATCGCCGCCGAAACCAAGAAACCACCACATGTACTAATCTTTCCTAGCCAGCACAAGGCCATACACTTCCTCCAGTAAACCTAACCCACCAACTCTCCCTCCATAACCTGACTATCACTATCTTACCAGACCCAAAAACCTCCCAACTCTTTCTCTACTTCTCGCCGCTCACCCAAACATTGAAACCTTAATCTTCCCTTTGTCGTCCCACCCTTCACTCCTTCTCGGTGTCGAATATATTAAAGAACTCGGCAACACTAGAAATCTACCCATGATTGCAATCTTCATCGCCACTCACCACACACACACCCTGCAATTTTCATCAGTGTTGATATGGGTGCTAGTGATGTTAGTACTGCTTGTGGTGGTGTTGAATGGTGATGGTGGCAATGTTAGTGTAGACGGTGACATCGATTGTTGGACCTCCATATTGGTGTCGAGCCCTGCAATTTTTATTCTTATTGTGTATTATTCTTGGTTTTCGTTAATTTCTTTATTTTTTGTATTATTATTTTTTATTTTGTTGGAGGTGTTGATTTGAATTTTATTGATGTTGATGACGGTATTGGATGGTAGTGTTTGGAGGTGTTGTGGTGTTGATGGCCATGGTGATGAGTGGTGATGGTAGTGTCATCGGTAATGTTGGTGATGGTGGTGGTGAGTGATGGCAGTGTCCATGGTTATGGGTGGTGTTTGTTGGTGTTAGATGGTAGCGGTTGGTGATGGCAGATGATGGTGGCGGTGGGTGATGGCAGTGTCCATGGTAATGGTGGTGTTTGTTGGTGTTGGATGGTGGAGGTAGCGGTGTGTGTTAGGTCATGTGGTGGTGGGTAGTATTTTTTAAAATTGAAATGAAATTTAATTTTAGGAAGAAAGAAAAAATTGAGATGAAATATATAAAGTGCATTTGTGAGTTTTTCTTCTATTATTCTCAATTTGACTTGTATTTTTTTGATTGATTGTCAAAAAATTAACAAAAGGACTAATGAGTGTAACGAAATAAAATATAGGGATGAATAAATGTATTTTTAGAATGTTAGGGACAAAGTAGTATAGTAGACCAAAATAGAGGGGGGAAATAATAATTTTCCTTTATTTTTATATTTTGATTTCGTTAATTTTACCATCTTTTAAAGTGATCCATTTTGTATATTACTTTAGTTTTAGATAAATACTAATTTTAAATGGAACAAAAATTAATAAAATTAAGTAAAAGAATGAATATAAAATAAATTTATGATAATTTATAAATTTATTAAAATTACAACTTAATTTTTGAGTTAATATATTGACGGAAACACGTGTACATGTCTAAAATTTAGTTCTTATTAAAATTTTAAATTTTAAATAATTAAAAAATTGAAGGATTATATTGTTTTATTTTATTAGAATTTAGGGACTAAACTGTTCTAATTTTTATAAAATAAAGGGAGTAAAATGTATTTTGATATAAAAATTTAACAGAAAAATTAATAGAAAAATTTAAATATTGACAAAATTAAAATTAAAAAATGTAAAAATTTGATTTCCAAACAAGAACGCTAAGAATGTAGATTAAGTTACTCCTCAAGGAGAATCAAATTTCAAACTCTGTTGTTGTTGGTAGAAATAAAGACCAAAACCATATCAACACACATCTGGTAGCTCTTTTTACAGTTAGAAAAATAATCCCAAATACTTAAACATTTTTCTTTTAACTTAATAATAGAATTTTAAAAATATATTAATAAATAAATTTTATATATTTGAAATTTAGTTAAAATTTCAATATAATTTATTGTTCTACAACTTTCATATAATTATAAAATTATTAAAATAATTTTCAATAGATTAATATAAAAATAATTAAGTGCTAGAATATTAATATTATAATTTTAAATAACTTGAAAACTTATGTAAAAACAAAAAAAATGGCTATAAAAAGGAAAAAAAATTAAGACTCTTGAATTATTACTCCTCATCTTGAGTTATTACTCCTCCTTATTACGATTTGAGGGTAATTACCTTTACTATGCGTTTTTAACATTTACACAAAAATAATTGCACGGTTGTAATGCTCAAATTTTTTTAATTTTGATATTTTTGCATTTGTATTAGTTTTTATAATTAAATATTTGAACCGGTAAAAAATTTCTAACATGATATTTCTAATAGGTTTTATACCTAAAAGTATTTATATGTCTTATTTTAAAATAAGTAGCAAATTGATTAAAACACCCTCATTTATATTATTATTAATTTCTAATTTAAAAAACTTACCTTTTTATTCATTATATTAAATTGGAAATAGCAAAAGTGTTAAATATTATTATATTAAAATAAAATAAAATAATTGATCTATTATTATTATTAAAATAAAATTATAATAATATTTAATTTTTGAATTTAGTTAAATGAAAGAAACACATATATTAACATGAAATAAAATTAATCTAGTTATTATAATTAATAAAATAAAATTTCCAATTTTGCTCAATAAGTGAAACGAAAATGAAATAAAAAATTAAACTCAACCATTATAAGTAATAAAATATAAAAATAAAATAAAATAACATTTGATTACTTTTCATTTTTAGTTCAATAAATGAAAAAAAATATATTCCTAAATTAGAGTTAAAAAATGAAGTATAATATGAAAGAAGGATTTCAAATTTGTCGTATAAATATCTTAACACATAAAATGGGCTAAACAAATTTTTTTTGGATTTTCTTTTTTGTCAATTTAGATAATTAAGAAATATATGTAGATACCAAAGTTGCAAATATTAAAAGAATACATTTTTGTGTGATTAAGGTAAAAATATGAGGAAATTTTGATGTACGAAGGGATTTTACTGGTTTTAAATTCGCGTTCTAAATGGATTGAAGGAGATGATAGAAGTATGATTTTCGTTCATGTTGCTTTAAAATTTGCAAGTACATAATTTCCTTACTTAATGTCACATAGGCTATCCAACACATGGCTGATGTCCTATAGGTTATATGACTTATCTTAAAATCTAAGATGTTGTACAACATCCACATAATACCTAGAGGTTATACAATAAATTCATTTTTCTTGGTTTGACGCTTTGAAAGTTGCACAATCTTTGTCTGATATCCCAAAAGCTATATGGCATATCTTAGTTTCCCCATTTGACGCATCTAGAGGCTATTTAACACTAACTAGAAGCCCTAGAGGCTATATGGCACAATCCAATCATCCTCACTTGACACTCCAAAGGTTATATAGCATCTGCTTGATGTTCTAGAGGCTATACAACTTATCTAATTTTTTGTTTGATATCATAGATGCTATAACATCCGCTTGATGTCTTAGAGACTATATGACTTTAACTTTATCTAGTTATTCTCGCTTGATACCCTAGAGGCTATACAACATCCACTTGAGGATTTAGAGGCTATACGGTAATATCCAATCCTATTTTTCTCATCTGACACCCTAAAGTCTATTCAACATAATTTAGTTATCCTTGATTGACGTCTTAGAGGCTATACAACATCTGTTTGAGGCCGTAGAGGATATAAGGTAGTATCTAGTCTAGTTTTTCTCACATGATGCTTCAAAGGCAATGCGGCACTTGTCTTACACTTTAAATGGCTATATGGTTTATCTAGATCATCTTACCTTATGTCCCAAAGGCTACAAAATATTTTGGACAATACCTTACATTTTAGAGATTATGCGGCACATTTCTAGATAAATATCCTAAACGTGGTATTTTCATTTTTTTTTATTTCACATGCATTAACGCAAGCTAAGACTCCTTGAGCACGCTTGCAAAATGCACATAAAGTTAGGGGCAAGTGTTAGAATCTAAATTTTGATAGTCCCTTAACATATTATATTGATGCCAAAGGATAAGAAAAATATGTTTATCTTCCAAACATGTTACCTTGTCAATCCTGAACCTTGAATTATATGATATGGAGGCTTAAAACCTTTAAAGTCAATGCCTTTAGCATCGAAATTCATGACAATGAGCAGTTATGGCTAAAAAAACACTCAAAAGCCCATTAAAACTTGCAAAGTATTTCGTGTAGGACTTAATCCACGCATGGGCATGGATTGGTAATCCATGCGCGTGACCCATGCACTCCTCCAAAAATCTACCAATTAATTACCACATTTTTAACTTTGTCGGGGAACATTTTAGAGAAACTTACCAAAATCTATCGAATTCATACGAGGAAACCTTACTCACACACTTATAGCTTACTTTACATTGTAAAACCAAAATTCAAATCCATATTCATCCATAGCACACTTCAAAGTTATAATATGCATTCAAGGTTCATTGTGCATTCGAATGTGACCAATATAATCCATTCAATCCTATCTTCAAGTTTATACAACTTTTACTAATTAAATTAGATTTAGTTGAATATTTAAGGATCATTTGGATTCATTTTATAATTTTATTGTATTTCCTTTTCCCATTATCTTTATTCTATTGCTTTTCAATTGAGTTGTGACCTTAGGAATTTTTGAATGGTGGAGTAGATTTATTGATTTAAGGCTCCATTGTATTAGATTGCATGATTAGAATTGATTCATAATATATTTAATTCCAATTGTGTTATTCTTGCATTTTGTGACCTCCATGTTTTGTGAGTTAAACATGTGTAGGTGACCTACCCACACACATTGGGTTGTTAAAAAGTGGATCTTTCTATTGAAATTTATATTTATACTATGTACTTAATTGATTTTTGACTATCTTAAATGTCAATATGCTGTATATCTATTTCCTATTTAGAATTTGAATCATGATATCATTAGTACTTAATTTTGTTTCTATTTTCATGTTTAGATGATCTTTTTGAACATATTCCTTATTTTTTTCTAGCTTATGCTTTTATTATTCTTGTCTATTTGGATAAACATATTGTATGGGTGTAGATATTATTATTGCTAACCTTTATTTTATAGGATTTTATTATATTAGGGTAAGATTTACTCTTTTGTGCTTTCTTTTAAATGTATTTATTTGGAAAATAATGTAAACACTTGTAAATATTC
>CATIWM010059547.1:0-21263 GCA_949671775.1 Mallotus repandus
AGTATTATATATATAAATTCTTACACTTTGGGATGGGAAAGTGGTGGAGACTAGGAACAATTAAAAAAAAAAAACTAATATTTGTAGAAGTTATGTGAATATGGGCCTCACATGGGTTAAGATATAATTAAGGTAAAGATATTACATAAAACCAATTAAATATAGTGTACTTTAAATAATTTTGTTGGGTTGAAAACTTTATTAGGAACAAATTAACTAATTGTGTAATAATAATAATAATAATAATACTTAGATTAATAATAAGAGTTTGAATGAATAAAATAAGTGATTTAAGGTTTAATAAATAAAAAAATAATAATAAAAAAGTAAGATTGTGTTCGGGGTACGGCTGGGACTCTGCGAGACGTCAGACTGTGTCCGGGACACAGCAACTCGCGTGATTTTTAACAAATATTCATACTTTAGTACGGTGTGTTTATAAATTGACAGAAATTGAGATTTATATTGGCCAAATGTATTTGAAAAGAATTACTTTAAGAATAATTTATAGGAAATGTTTTGAAATACCAAAGTTGATTTTAAGTATATTTTTTTTGGTATAAGGGAGAGACATATTTTGATATATCAAAAGTATATATAGTATTTATCAACAAGCATTTGATGAATGTGTTTTGAGTAGAACGAGCAACGAGTAAACACCATATATTGGTGATAGTAAGATCATGTCTGGGACATGGTGGAGCTGGTAAATGTGTATAGTCGTTGCCTGGGGCCAGGTGCACATTTTACCTTGAAGATGTAAGACATGCCTAGAAAATATGTATAGCCATTGTCCGGGGCGGATACATATTTTGAAGTATGTATAGCTGATGTTTGGGGCCCGATGCACATTTTATCTGGTAGATGTAAGACCATGCTTAGAATATATGTATAGTCGTTGCCTTGGGTTGGATACATATTTTGTCTATGGTTTGGCAATCAGGAGAAATTGATGAAAATGAGATATATTTATTTATTGGCTTAAGTGCTGATTACACTTAAGATATCGTATGCATACTGACATATTGTATTTCTTTCGGTGTAGTGTTGGTCCACACTATATCCGATGTCATTATTATATGTGTAGTTTACTTTGATAATGCTTTTATGTTGAGTTATTTTGTGAAGCTATGATATTATATTGCAATAAGTTATTTTATTATGATTAAAGCTGTTGAGATCACTTGAGATTTTAAATTTATAGTGTTGTGGATAATTTTGTATAAATGACTTGTTGCAAAATATTTTTGAGTAATTTGATATTACTTGTTCTCAGAAATGAGAATTTATTATGAATTGCGAATATATTAAAATAGTTAAATACATAAAGAAATATAACATAAGAGTTGTTTGAAATGAATCATTGATCGACAACACGATGAACCACTATTGAAATATGAGAATATATAAGTAACCATGGCTTGTTTCATGTGCCTTTTCCTATACCTTTTGTTACTTTCCTTTGTAGTTCATTCACTGAGTATTTCCTTGGAAGTACTCACCACTCTCCTAACATAATTATACAAAGTAGCTACTAATAACTTCAGCACGGAAGTAAAGTCAAGGCTTCAAAATGGGCACTGGCAATCTAGTGGAAGTGCATGATAAAAATTACTATATGACCTTTGGAAGTACATGAAAAAGTTTGGTTTAGTACCAAGTGTAGTTGTAATTGGGACAGAGCTATGTGTTTTAAGTATTTTGGTAATATGGATAGTATTATGATATGTATTTGCAATTAATATCTCTCTTTCCATCTTATGTAAGCATCTTAAACTGTTGTTGATTAATTAAGCCAGTTATGCTACATACTGTTGCGTATTGTTGGATTTTTTTTGAGTGATATTGAATCGATCATATCATTGGTGGTTAGTTTTAGGTAACATTCCTCCCTATTGGTGCCTTCAATGTGCTATTATACTATGATAATCCACAGAGATGGTGTCAATAGGAAGGGGTGTTACATTTAAGGTAGGAAAACTTCTTTTTCTCGACATGGCTTTAGACACGGCCGTGTCTAATCTGGTGTCATGTTGGTTGCTTTACGGCACAATTTTGGTCATGGTCATGGCCCTGATTGAGTTGATTTTCAGATGCACACACGGTTTTGGTTGTGACCGTGTGCAAAACTGTGTCAAACCTTTAACTCTCCTTCAAGTATGGCATAAGTGAACACAGGATGAAGCACGACTCATTGGTGATCGTGTTTCTTGAGGTTCCAACTCTGTTGCTAGACATGGCTTAGTCAAGCCGTGTCTCAAACCATGTCAGCAAAAATTCTTGATCTTTTCGAATTTCCTTTTAAGGTGTGACTACCAAAAAGGAAGATTAATTAAAAACAAATAAAAACTCCTAAAAATGTGCTAAAACTAATGAAATCCTAATTACAATATTAAAACTAATATATTTCCCAATTAATCTCAAATTCCTCCCAAATTAAATTGATTTATTATTCAAAATTCATTGAATTTCAACTCCAAAATATGCAAATATTACACACATCAATTCCATCGTTTAGAGCCTCAAAAATTAGCTTTGAAGTTTAATTTCGTTTTAGTATTTTTTTGGTCTTTTCACCCTTTTCTTTTTGGGTTTTGTAACGAACCATATTTATTCGTCTTTTTGGATGTTTGGAGATAGTTTTTGATCAATTTCAATAGAGATTTCTATTTTTTTCTCCAATATTCGGGTATTCTTTGAGAATCAACGATTAATGATGCATATTATTCTGGGTATTCTTTGACTAAACAGATTAATAGAAGGTTATTTGATGGCATTCATGCGCGAATCAACGGCATACAAAATTTATTCCTAATTTTCTAGGCTTCCACTATGTCAGATGTCTTTTTTAAATGAGAAAATTTATGGTTGACAAAAAGAAATTCTTTTAGATTTATAGATCTGTAGCTTTGTATTTTTTTTATCAAAAAGATTTAGGTGTGGGAAATTTTTTTTTTTCAAATTGAAATTGGAATTCTTAAGGGCACGATATTTATGGATAATGAAAGAAATTTGATGAAGCATGCCACCTATAATTGTAAGGGCATGTTTCCATTTTCGTATCTAACATTGATAAGATGTTGGTGCAGGTGTGGCGCCTTTAGAAGAGTGCTGACTACATTACCCAATCCTTTCTCTGGAGCAATGTAAAGAGCTGTGCGGCCTTCATTATCCATTAACCCCAAGTGTCAGGACATGTATCCACAAGGAGTTGAACAATGTTGCTATGTATGGCCACTTTTGGTTGAAATGTGTATGGCAGAGACATCAATCATAAATTAAGAACACATCATAAATTAAGAACACTCGAAAAGCTTCAACATGCCCAAGTTGTCCAGCATAGTGAAGAGGAATCCATCCACCAATATCAGGTTCAGAACTTGTAGAATGATCAGTATTACTTATAATTGTAATTATTCTAATTGTTCTCTGCCAAACTCAGTAAATGACAACAAAATATATATCGCAGGACAGATTGATGCAAAACATAAAGACCGCACCAGCTATAAGTTGAACAGTTAAACATAAAACAAACGAACACATAATTCAAGAAGTAGGCAGAGTTCATGACTACATGAAAAACAATTCTTATCTTCCGTGATATAGATATTGAAGATAAAAAATTGAAAAAAATTAGTTAAGTATTATGTATTACTATAGATACAATAAAATGATAATAAATATATCTTTTTTATTTAATTTTTCAACAAAAAGAAAATATTTTGTTGAAGTCATAATTTTTAATATAATTTGATTTAATTTAAGTAAAGTTATTTTTTATTATTTTTAATATTATAGTAGTATAAAAGAAAAAAGTGAATGATTTTTTTAAAATAAGAATTTAATTAAATATGGTATAGTATTATAAATTCAATTAGATATTTTGGGTAAATATGACTTTTCATGTCATTTAACTCTTCTTTTTAATGGAGGGTGGGTGGAAGTTATTTGACGAATCTAAAGTCAAGAGGTTTTTAATAATTTTTAAAACCAAAGGGATGCAACAGTAATTATGATCAAACCTCAAGGGATAATTATAATTACTCCAATTTTAATCCAAACATTTTTTTTACTCTCCCCAAATTAGAATATGATTTGAACTAATATTAATTTAAATTACAGAGATGCAAGAATTGTAAAACAACATTTCTGATTAACAAAACAAATACTACAAATCAAAAACAAAGGTTGTGTAAGACAATTCATTGAAGAGTTTTTGCACATTTGATATAGGTTTTACAAGCACCTTCCGAGAAGAAGGAAAAAACCCAACATACGTAGGTAAGGAAATCCCATCGATAAAATCAACATGCAAGAAAAGAAAACACTTAAATTGGCTGCGAGATAAGCTTCGCTGGAGAGAGATTCAGGCAATGGTGCAGATAATCCCCATGAATAGGTGGCGAACGTAGCCATTATCGACAGATAATTCAAGTAGAAAGCACAGTTTATGGCTGCATTTAGAGGCTTCCGTTCTGCATATATTGAAAAAACAAAGTGGAGTAATATGGAGGCAAATGCAATTCCAAACGCTGCAAAATTTTCCAAGATGAATTCCCTAAAATGTTTGTCTTCACTTTAAAGCTGCCTTGACGATTTTTTGACCATTACTGTCACTCTCAGATAGCCTACTAGGAAGATTATAGATTGCCGAAAAGGTGATAAATGCCATGATTGTAGATACCCCAAGTTAAATGTGCTCCTGCAGCAGCCTCTGATTCCCTCTCTGATTTTTGCGATTGATCTTGTTCCTGCGGCTTAGTAGCTCCTTCTTTTTTATTATTTTTTATAATCTCACGTTCCAAACTTTTTATAGCTCCATTTGCTCTTATTTTTCACATTGTAGGCTGTGTAAACAAATTTAAAATTAATATTTAAAATCAATTTCTATTGGTTCAAATGCTCAAGAGTTTCAATTATTTTAAGTAAAGTTTGGAATTGGAGCCCTATGCATAGAATAACAAATATAGGAACACCTTCATTTCATTTCAGGATCGATCAATTCGATTTAAATTAGTTAGCTCTTATCTTATGACTACCAAATATCCCAGAGGTAATTGAAAAAGAAAACAATAATCAAAATTTGAAATTATAAGCATACCTTCATAAACCTTAAAGAAGTGTACTTGATTGGGTTAAGTGTACGAGTGGGTACTCAACTTTATACTTATTTTATTTTGAGTACTAAAGTTTAATTTGTTTCTTTTTAAGTACCTAACTTTGATTTAAATGTCATCCACCAGTGACCTAGTGGTGTGATGATGATGTGGCAGCAAACAAGAGAATATTCACCACATTACTATGCCTAATCATCAATTTTTAGCACCAAATTAAAATAAAAATAAAGTTCGGTTACCAAATTGAAACAAAGATAAAGTTCGGTACCCTCCTGTGCACCAAATTTATGACTTGGCATGGGTGACTTGGCAAATATTCTCTTGCCGGCTGTCACATCATCATTGCACCACCAGGTCACTGGCAGATGACACTTAAATCAAAGTTTGATACTTGAAAAGAAACAAATTAAACTTTAGTACCCAAAATGAAATAAATGCAAAATTGAATACCCACCCGTATATTTAACCCGTACTTGATTGAATAATATCAAGCGTTGTCAAGCCTGCATTATTCACAACCCTTTTATTAACTCTAGCATTATTTAAAAGCATGAAGAATGTATTACCCTGTCCTGCAAGTGCAGCCAACTGTAAAGGCATGTTTCCATTTTTGTCTCTCGCATTTATAAGATGGTTTTGCAGTTGTGGTGCCATTAGAATAGTTCTGACCACATTACTTCTACCCTTCTCTGTAGCAATGTGCAGAGCTATACGACCCTGATTGTCCAATAACCCCAAAGTGTCTGGACGTGTATCCATAAGAAGTTGAGCAATATCACTATGGCCATTTCTTGCTAAAATGTGCATGGCATATTTGCCTTTTTTATTTTTAATAAGAGCAAGAGAGATATCATAACGTAAGAGCAACCAGAAGACCTCAATATGCCCAACTTTTGCAGCACAGTGCAGAGGAATCCATCCGTAAGTATTAGGTTGAAAATTTGTAGACTGATCAATTTTTTTGCACAGTATCCATGAAATCTAAGAGAACACTAAAAATGAATTTTATGTCAATGTACTCTATCCTGAAAACTGGTCGAACATTGTAACAAGACCAAGGCACTTACCTTTCCCGATGTACTCTACCATGTAACTGAAACACTTATTAAGAAAGGGGAAGGAAGCAATAACATTGATGGCAGGAAACGTATCATATCCTGTATCACATGTATGTCAACAAGGATATAAGTATCACAGTATGCAATAAGATGAACTAAACGTGCTTACAACTTGTAAGTTATAATACTGTATAACGTGTTAAAAGTTTATTTGTGATAAACAAAAATTCTTACAAACATAAAGTCACATTTATAATACATAAATATATATATTTTTTTATTTTTTTAATATATATAAAACACTTAAAATATGTGCAACAAATCTGATCATTGCAACAAGTATCTCTTGGAAACATTTAAGATATAAAAATTTGTATTTACTATAAATGTATCATATCCAATAACCAGTTTTGTGACATGTGACTTTTATTAGTAAAGTATTAAAGTATTTAGAATATGTGTGACAAATTTAGCAATTAGATGCAATATATTCCAAGAGCTTGGCCCTATTTTGTGTCCAACTGAATAGAACTTTAGAATATTCGAAATTTATATATTTTTTTTGGAACAAATATTCGAAGTTTATATGACTACTAAATATCGAAAACATCAAATTTGTAATATATATGTATGAGTCACATTTTTATTTATCAAGCATGAAATATCTAAAACATGCATGATAAATCTAACATTTAGGTGTATACATATCTTATAAAAGTTGGTTTTCAATATATCATTGATAGTGTATGATTACAGTATATATAATTTGACAAAAGTAGTGTTTGAGTTATAAACAACTGCATATACACAACTGATTAACTAAGATATACACAACTGAATTACTGAGATAATATTATTGTTTACATGCCCCCGCAAACCAATGGATGTGAGGATGGAAAAAGGCGCAGCTTGGAAGTGATGTGCTGAAATGGACGAACAACCAATGGTTTTGGTGAATATGTCCGCGATTTGGTCCTTGGAAGAGATGAAGCGTACTTGGATGGTGCCATTTGTGACTTGTTCTCATACAAAATGGTAGTCAAGTTCCACATGCTTTGTACAAGCATGAAACACAGGGTTTGCTGTCATGTAAATTGCCCCCATGTTATCACACCAAATGACAGCAGTGGATGGAGAGAAGCTAAACTCAGATAGCAAGTTTTTAATCCAAAGAATTTCAGCAGTGGAGTTAGCTATGGCTTCGTACTCGCTTTCAGATGAGGACCTAGCAACAGTTGGTTGCTTTTTTGCGGACCAGGAGATAAAAGTAGCACCAAGATAGATGGCAAAGCCATTGGTAGACCATCTGTCA
This sequence comes from Mallotus repandus, assembly GCA_949671775.1. NCBI lineage: Eukaryota > Viridiplantae > Streptophyta > Magnoliopsida > Malpighiales > Euphorbiaceae > Mallotus > Mallotus repandus. Next base: position 7,488 of record CATIWM010059547.1, read on the forward strand.
TATGGGCATCCACCCCAATCGCTATCGATAAAGCATTGGAGATATGATGAGGATTTAGAAGCAAAGAAAAGTGAATTTTGAAGTGTATGCTTCAAATACCTGAAAACACGTTTCATTGCTAGCCAATGTTGAGTTGTCGGGCAATGAAGAAACTGGCATAACTTGTTTACCAAAAAGGCAATATCAGGGTGAGATAAAGTGACATATTGAAGTGTGCCCACAAGTTGGCGATATAGTTCTGGTGTTGATAGAGGATCACCAGCATCATTAACAAGTGGTGGCGTTGTAGCCATTGGTGTGCAGCACCCTTTTCCATTATGAAGATCCGCTTTTTTTAGAAGATCAGTAATATATTTTGATTTTAATAGCAATGCCATACTGATTGCGAACAATCTAAACACCCAAAAAATACATGAGTTGGCCAACATCTTTGATCGGGAATTCAGACTTGAGCTGTATAAGAACATCATGAATGATCTTCTTTGAAGATCCGGTGATGATAATGTCGTCAACATACACCAAAAGGAGAACAACATCTATTTGTCAATGCAAAATAAAGAGAGAATAATCGGCCTTAGAGCTTTAAAACCCCTTGGTAACAAGAAAAGAATGCAGCCGATGGTACCAAGCTCGGGGAGCTTGATGCAAGCCATAGAGAGATCTTTTTATAAGAACACATAATCTGGATGCACAGGATCAACAAAGCCTTGAGGCTGATTCATCTAAACAGGTTCTTCAAGAAAACCATGTAGAAAAACATTTGATACATCAATTTGATGAAGTGGCCAAAGGTGCATAGAGGCTAAAAAGAGAATTAATCAAATTGTAGTGGATTTGACTACCAGACTAAATGTTTCATGGAAGTCCACACCACTTTGTTGATGATATCTTTTTGCAACTAGCCTCACTTTCTAGCGAGAAATGCTATTATTTGGATTTTATTTGACCCTGAAAACCCATTTGTTGCTAATTATTAATTGATTGGGAGGAGGTGGGACGAGTTGCCAAGTTTTTATTTTAAGCAATGCATCAAGTTCATCTTGCATAGCTCGACACCAGTGAGGACATTTTTTTTGCTTTGTTAAAGGTAGATGGTTCATGATCAGATGTGGTTAAGATTTGGCTAAGAAGAGCTTTTTATTTTTGAAAAGTAGAGGGACGAAGTGTCATGGGATGAGTTTGAATCAGTGAGATTTGCGATTGAGTTATAAAGGTACGAGTTAGTAATATGTGTTGGGGATTGTATTTGGATAAGTCAATGAGTAAATTTAATCCTAATGAGGATGGGGATACAGGAGAGGGATGAGGTGATGTGGGTGGAGATGGATTGTTAGAGGAATTGGCATGAAGAAGATATAGGTGGAGAAGAAGGAGTGGGAGAAGATGAGGATATAATTGGCGTACCTGAATTAGGAAGGATATGGGTGAGTTGTAACCAACTGGATGGAGTATTGGTTGTAGTTGAAGTGTAGGTGGAGTTTTACATGAGTTGTTGCTGTTGACTAGGAAACTGAGTTTTGATGAACTTGGCATGCCGAACTATGTAGATTCACCTAGTGTCTAGAGTAAGTGATGTGGTCCAAGAGCAAGCTTTAGAGTTCTTAGACAAATTGGACAAAGTTCGGCAGTGGCAGTTTTGTAATTAAAGCAAAGTTCTGAGTGTCGGATTTTAGCGTTTTCAGTGGCTATTTTGGGTGGAAATGGGCCACTGATTCAAAGTCACCAACTTTTCTTGTGATGCCCTATGGATTTTAGCCAAATTCGCACGTTTGGGCCTTCAAATTGCTGTTTTTCTATTTTAGTAATTTTACCTATTTTTATTAGGAGTTTATTTAGGGTTTACTTTTGGTATATAAGCTTATTTACGCTTTGTTTTGGATGACTTTTGATTTCTAATAAATGATAGACTTTGTTTTTCCAAAATTTCCTAGAATTCGATAGAATCAATAGGGGTTTGAAGGTTGCGAATCGGTATTCATGAGAATCAACGATTTTTGCAATTATTTACCTTCCGCTACATCAGGTGGTATCAGAGCATCGATCCAGAGATCATGCCACCTAGGAGAAACCAGCGTGTGCAGGAGGTGTATGAGAGGAACATAGAACTACGGCTACAGGAGATGATTTACGAACGAATGGATCGAGTAGTTGTACAGTTGACAGATCGGATGGCCATAATTCTGGGTAACCAGAATCGTCGCAGGCCACCTACGGCTGAAGAGGTAGACGAGGAAGAGGAGGAGTATGAGGTAGAGGTACCACACAAGCGAGACCTAGGACTGCTGCGGACAATGATCGCAGACGATGGGAGGCTGGTATGCGCACTGAAATTCCAGAATTCCATGGCAGCCTACGCTCGGAAGATTTCCTTGATTGGCTTGCTACGGTTGAGTAAATCCTAGATTTCAAGGATGTCCCCGAAAATAAACGTGTGCCCTTGGTGGCAACAAGGCTGTGTGGGAGGGCTACAACATGGTGGCAGCAACTGAAATTGACAAGAACTAGGATTGGGAAAGAGAAAATTGTTTCCTGGGAAAGATAAAGAAGCACATGCGTTCAGCCTTTTTACCATACAATTTCCAGAGATTGATGTACCAAAGGTTGTAAAACTTGCGTCAAGGCCTGCGTTCAGTTGATGAATACACCATAGAATTTTACCAGTTGATAGCCAGGAACGAAATCCAGGAGACAGAGGATCAACTGGTATCGCGCTATATTGGAGGCCTGAATTACCAGATTCAGGATACTGTCAACATGTTTGATCCTGTTTCTGTGTTCGCTGCCCATCAACGGGCTTTGGTGGTGGAGAAGTAGTTGAAACGGAGACTTAATACTGTCACTGAGGGATCAGGAGCAGGCAGTAGCAGTGGAGTAAAAAGGGCTCCAACAAGCAGTGGCAACGTGGGGCAGCCTAATAGAACCAGTGGCCTGAAATTTTTTGGGTGTGGAGAGACTGGGCATCAAAAGTCTGAGTGCAAGAAAACTGCTGCGAAAACGTTGTTTGTGGACGCAGATGACTATAAAGAAGACAGACTGGAACTAGAAGGTGAACCAGTGTATGATATAGAAGAGGTAGCTGATGAGGTGCACCTGGAGGGAGATGTAGGAGCTGTTCTGGTGGTCAGGCATTCTTGTTTTACTCCAAAAGCGAGTACATAGGAGCATTGGCTGCGAAGCAATATTTTCCAGTCCACTTACACCATTAAAGACAAGGTATGCCGTTTTGTCATTGATGGTGGTAGTTGTGAAAATTTAGTATCTGTTAAGGCTGTTAAGAAATTGGATATTCAGACTGAGAATCATCCTAAACCATATAAGCTAGCTTGGCTTAAAAAGGGTGGTGAGGTTGTGGTGTCCAAGCAAGCCTTAGTGGCCTTTTTTGTTAGGGCGAAGTATAAAGACAGTGTGTGGTGTGATGTTGTTGCTATGGATGCGTTCCATCTGCTGTTAGGTAGGCCATGGCAGTATGATAGGGAGGTGAATCATAATGGGAGAACAAATACTTACAGTTTTTCTTTGAAGGACTTAAGATTGTTTTGATTCCTAGTAAACAGGTTTTGGGAAAAAATAATTCCACTGACGTGGGAAAAGGCACAGCTCTTTTGTCCATGGCAGAATTTTAGGGGGAGTTGAAAGATGCAGAGGTAGGGTACATGTTGGTGGGCAAGGAAGTGGCAGAATACGGTAGTGTGCCAAGTGAAGTGATTCCACTGCTTGCTGAATTCGATGATGTGTTCCCCGAGGAGCTGCCAGATGGGTTACCTCCTTTACGTGATATTCAACATCACATTGACTTGGAGCCAGGAGCAGCATTGCCAAATCGACCACACTACAGAATGAGCCCACGGGAACATGAGGAGCTACATAGGCAGGTTGAGGAGCTGCTGTCTAAGGGCTAGGTTAGAGAGAGCATGAGTCCTTGTGCAGTACCTTCTCTATTGACCCCAAAGAAAGATGGGACATGGTAGATGTGTGTGGACAGTCGGGCAATTAACAAAATCATGTTCAGGTATCGATTCCCCATTCCTCGCCTTGATGATTTGCTTGACCAGATTAGTGGTTCCACTGTGTTTAGTAAGCTAGACTTGAAGAGTGGATATTATCATATTTGAATTAGGCCTGGGGACGAATGGAAAACTGCATTTAAGACTAGAGAGGGGTTGTATGAATGGCTTGTGATGCCTTTTGGCCTGTCTAATGCTCCTAGCACTTTCATACAGGTGATGAATCAGTTGTTAAGGCCTTTTATTGGCAGATTCGTTGTTGTTTACTTTGATGATATTTTGATTTATAGTGCTAACAAAGAAGAACACTTACAGCACGTTCAGGAAGTTCTTGGTGTATTGCGCAGAGAGAAGTTTTATGCTGCCAAGAAGAAGTGTGTGTTTATGTCTCCCAAAGTGTTGTTTTTGGGGTATGTGATTTCAGGTGATGGATTAGAGGTTGATGAGGCCAAGGTGCAAGCAGTTAGGGAATGGCCTACACCAATGACTTTGACTGAGGTCTAGAGTTTCCATGGTCTTGCATCCTTCTATAGGCGTTTCATTGCCAATTTCAGTAGCATTATAGCCCCGATTACGGATTGTATGAAGGGCAACTCATTTTGCTGGATAGAGGAGGCAGAATCGGCTTTCCAATTGATTAAGGATCGCTTTACATCTGCACCCATTTTAGTGCTGCCTAATTTCTCACAATCTTTCAAACTGCATACTGATGCTTCTAGGGTTGGGATTGGAGTAGTGTTGAGCCAGAATAGTAGACCTGTGGCATTCATTAGTGAGAAATTATCTAACTTAAAACTCAATTATAGTACTTATGATATTGAGTTTTATGTTGTGGTGTAGGCAGTCAGGTATTGGAGGCATTACCTATTCCATAGGGAGTTCATTCTATACACAGATCATGGTTCATTGAGGCACCTCCACAAGCAAGATAAGGTGTCACCTCACCATGGAAGATGGGTGGCTTATTTGGAGAGATTTACTTATGTGTTGAAACATAAGTCTGGGGTTACAAATCGAGTGCCTGGTTCTTTGAGTCGCAAGCATTGTTTGTTGATAAACATGAGGGTCGAAGTGCCTGGTTTTGATAGTTTTCATGACTTGCCTGATACTGACCCTTACTTTTCTATGGTGTTGCAAGATGTGCAAGCTGGCAAGAAAACATATTTCTTGTTGCATGAGGGTTTCCTGTTTAAAGGGAATCAATTGTGCATCCCAAATTGTAGCTTTCGCTTACAGATAATTCAGGAGTTGCACGGAGAAGGGCATGTTGGCAGGGATAGGACCTTGCAATTGATTCAGAATTCTTATTTTTGGCCTACTGTTCGCAAGGATGTTGAGAGGTATGTGAGGAGTTGCAAAATCTGCCAAGTTTCTAAGGGGACAACTACTAATGCAGGGTTGTACATGTCCTTACTGGTTCCTACTCAACCCTGGGTCGACATCAACATGGTTTTTTTTTGGGATTGCCACGTACAAAACGAGCTAATGATTCCATCTTTGTTGTTGTTGATCACTTTTCTAAGATGGTGCACTTTATTCCTTCAAAAAAAACCACAGATGCAGTCAATGTAGCCCAATTGTTCTTTCGTGATGTGTATCGCCTTCATGGATTTTCAGCATCCATAGTTTCTGTTAGGGATACCAGGTTCCTTAGCCACTTTTGGCTTAGCCTGGGGAAGATGGTGAACACCCAGCTGAACTTTAGTAGTGCCTATCACCCTCAAACTGATGGCTAGAAAAAAGTTGTGAACAGGTCTTTGGACAATCTACTGCGATGTTTGGTGGGAGATCATGTGAAGAGCTGGGACCAAAAGCTTAGCCATGCTGAATTTGCACATAACCATGTTGGGTTTAGTCCCTTCTAGGTTGTGTATTCTGTCCAACCTCGAGGTCCCCTTGACTTGATGGTGCTGCCTAACAAAACAAGGGTCCATGGCAAGGCTGGTGATTTTGTGATAGGTTTACAGGATGTGCACAGGGCAGTTTTTGACAACCTGTCTGCTGCCAACTCCAAATACAAACAGGGAGCAGACCGAAAATGCAAGCATCTGGAGTTCAACATTGGTGATTTTGTGTTGGCAGTCTTGACCAAGGATCGTTTCCCTGCTGGTGAGTATAACAAGCTTTCTACCAAGAAGATTGGTCCAGTGGAGGTGATTGAAAAGATAAACCCTAATGCATATCGCCTAAAGCTGCCAAGTCATGTTTGTACTGTAGATGTGTTTAATGTGAAGCATCTCATTCCTTTCACTGGTGATTCTTCTGATGATGATGTTGTGCCAAATTCGCGATTGAATTTTCTATCACCATGGGAGAATGATGCGGTCGAGGAGAAAGCCTTGGAGTTCTTAGAAAAATTGGACAAAGTTCGGGAATGGTAGTTTCATAAATAAAGTGAAGTTCTGGGTCTGGATTTTAGTGTTTTCGATGGCTATTTTGGGTGGAAACGGGCCACCAATTCCAAGTCACTAGCTTTACTTATGAGACCCTATAGATTTTGCCCAAATTCACACATTTAGGCCTTCTTAATGCTGTTTTTCTATTTTTAATGACTTTTCTATTTTCATTAGGAAGTTTATTTAGGGTTTCGTTTTGGTATATGGACCTCATTATGCCTTGTTTACTAGTGCTTTCATTTTTAATAAAATTACAGACTTTTGTCTTTTTTCCAAATTCTCTAGAATTCAATTGAACCAATAGGGATTTGAAGATTGTGAATCGGTATTCTTTGTGAATCAACGATTTGTAATTTATTACCTTCCACTACATCAATAATATAGTTATGCTCTAGATTATCAAGCAACATCTTCACAATAACATGAATTATACACTCTTTGAAATGCTAAAACTGAGTTGAACTTATATCTTTAGTGCTAAGTCCTTGTCCACCATTCATGCATGGACACCCTAACAAATTTTATAGGAGTAAAATGAAGTGGCATAAATTGTAAAGCTTTTTTTTATCAATAAAAATATTAGTCCCAGAAACCTCACTTTCCTGAGAGAAATGGTTATCTCAGAAAATTGCGTATTTACAATGCTAAAGCAGCAATTTGACTTGCTAATTTAGGGAACCATTTCTAAGATAATAGCAAGAAAAATCAGTTTGATATTGTTTCTTACCTCCATACTGAGGCAGAAGATTGCATATACAACCTCAAATAACCACCTTCAATTACTTAAACAAGAAGTCACACGTCTCATAGGTTGGTTTTTCCTCTTATTTTGTCCGATGCGATGTCCTGTTCTACTTCAAGAATCTCTCAGTTCATTTCTGACACATTAAAGTGCTTGTCCCTCCTGACTAATTGTATACTCATATTTTCCTACTTCAAGAATCCCTCTTGACTATGAAAATTTAGACAAAAGGATCTCTATTTAGGATTTTATGCCATTACCAAATTCAAATTTGAACTCCATTAGGTGAAAGAAGTTTGAAAACAGAAAATTTATTAAAATCATTCTCTCTCTTAAAATAATAGATTCAATTGATTATAAAAATTAAAATTTTCATGACAGCATATTTAAAATTGAGGAAAAGCAAAATAATAATAATTATAATAATAATAACTAAGATCCAAAAACTAATAGGGCCAATGCTGCCCAGCTATTACTAGTGGCAAAAATAATTCTGAGTTGATAGAAACTTTTTAATAGAGTGTGAAGGAAGATAGATGGACTCACTTTGCATCATCTAAAAATAATTTGTTGTCTAACTATTTTCATTTTTCCATTGAAAAAAAATCTAGCATTTCCACTTTGGGGAATAGAACCAATAATTTCACTTCAAAAATGCCAACATAATGATTATATAACTAACAAATCATGGGAAAACCTGCTCCTTGCAGCCAAAATACATCAATGGATGCCAATAGGTTTACCCTCAACAACTATTTCAGCATCACTATAATCACAGCTAGAATCAATCAAAAGCTGCTCTAAACTAAAACTAAGCTTGGTCAAACTAATCACCTCAAGACTAGGCCTTGTCTCAAACCCTTGATATATGGCTACCTTATCTCTAAGTTATTATCTGGTGGAATTTTCACAAAAAAAAAAAAACAAAAAGGAAAACTATGCTTCCAAATCAGAGTTTGCGCAAAATATTTTCAGAATCGAAGGGTCCTAATTTCAACTACACATATCTGTATGGCATATTGTTAAGCATATAAACTTATCATGTTGTTATGAATTATCAACTTATTGTATTTATCTCATATACTTGTAATAGCATAACTTTTAGTTATGACCTTTAGTTATGATCATATATCCTTGTATTTAAGTTTCACATTGATAATGAAATGATCATCATTCTTGGCCACTTCTGATTATTGACTTGGTATCAAAGCTAACCAAGATGACCACCTCTAATTCCTCTTCCTCAACATCTTCTTCTTCTTCTCTTATGTAAGATTTAAACATCACTACCTTTGCCCCTTTAATCACTTCTTCCCTTATCTCTCCTACCACCAATGTCCAACATACTTTCTTAATTGAACTCACCTCTAAGAACTATATTTATACAATTTACATGGTATTGTTAATGGAACCAAAGTATGACCATTAAAGGAAATCCTTGATTTTTTAACTAATCAACTCATAGCCAATCTTGTATATGTTATCTGGTTTAACAAATATCAACTTATATTCTCTTGGTTACTTTCCTCTATAACCGAAGAGATTTATCCACAACTGATTGGCCTTAACTCTTCCTCTGAAGTATGGAAGGCATTGAATTCTACATGTGGAGTTATTATCAATGGTCAAATGACTCAACTTCACATTGAGTTGCACAATTTATCTAAAGTTGACAAAACTGTATCTCAATACCTTTACCAAGCCAAAGCTATTGCATATTCTCTCACCTTAGCCGTTCAAGATCTTTCGCCCTCTAAATTTAATGCTATAGTGTTTTGCAAGTTAGGGGCTAAGTATAATGACATTGTTGGTGCTCTTCAATAATGCACTAATTCTATTTCTTTTAATGAACTTTATGGATAATTAGTGGCATATGAATTGTTGTTGAATTCATAATAGCCTGAACTTCCATCGGTACACATGGTTCAGCGTTCCTCTTCGGCCTCTAATGGTGTCAATGATTTTCGATCATTCAATTATGGCTGCAACAATACATGAGGAGGTCGATGGGGCTTCTAAAATATGGCATGTCAGATTTGCGGAATTCTGAATCATATAAAACTTAACTCTCACCGTCGATTTTACACAACTTCATCTCCACACAATAGGTCTAGTGCCACTTTTTACCAATGACCATTCTCAGACTCTCACTAATTTGTTGCATCTCCCAATCGTATGAATGTAAATCTGTCTGAGTTTTCTTTACATGCTGGACTGCTACCTTGTCCTTCGGGTGTTTCATAAACTCCTTGGTACTCGAACACCAGAGCCATACATCATATGACTCCGGACTTGGCCTTTTTGCATCTTTTGAATCTATATCAAGGTACAGACAAATTATATATTGGCAATGACACAGGTCTTCCTATCTCTAATATTGGCATGGGTTTATTTTCTTCCACACCCAAACCTTTACTTTTAAAAAATACTTTACATATTCCCTCTATCACCAAGCCTTTATTATCTGTTCATAAACTTTGCAATGATAACAGTTGTTTCTTTGAATTTCATTATGACCACTGTCTTATAAAGGATCAGGAAATGAGGACATTATGACAAGGCATAAGTGAACTGGGTCTTTACAAATTGCATCGCCTTTCTTCACCTCTGGAGATCAAGAATACTGCTGCCTACTTTGCAAGTCTTGAGGATTGGGAAGTAAGACACAGGCATCCAAATTTTTCTACTATTCAACATTTTATTCATCAATTTCAATTACCTTGTTCTATAAATAAAATTTCATCCAATAAATGTTCTTCTTGTTATTTGAGAAAAATGCATTGAGTTCCTTTATATTTAACTAATCATCGAAGTATTCAACCTCTTTAATTAATTAATTCCGATGTATGGGGTCCTGCCCTTATGTATTCATCTTTTGGTTATAAATATTTTGTAATTTTCATTGATGATTACTCTTTTTTTATTTGGTTGTATCCTTCAAAATGCAAAAGTGGTGTTGTTTTGATTTTTAAACAATTTCAAGCATTAGTTGAAAAGCAATTTGGTTGTCAAATTATGGCATTAAATTTCAATTGGGGTGTGGAATATAGGCCTTTGCACAAATTTTTTTTTTAAAAATTGAATAATACACCGCATCACTTGCCTGCACACCCATGAGCAAAACGGCATTGCTAAACGTAAAATTTGGAACATTATCGATATTTGTCTATCTCTTTTAGGGCATTATAGTGCTCCATTCAAATACTAGGAGTATGCTTTTGAAACAACCATCTTTTTAATTAATCGTCTACCTTCTACATCTTTGTATAACAAAATTCCTTTTTAAATTCTATTTAATCAACCTCTGGATTATAATTTTCTTAAAATTTTTAGATGTGTTGTTTATCCTCTTTTAAGACCATATAATAAGCACAAATTTTCCTTTAGATCAAAACAATGTGTATTCTTAGGTTACTCTCCTCATCACCTTGGATATTGATGCATAGACAAAGAAACTAGGAAAATTTATCTTGCTAGGGATGTTGATTTTGATGAAAAAAAATTTCCCTTTAATAATGTCATAAGTCTCAAAAAAAATTTGATGCTCTTCTAGTTTCGGTGCCAACCACAAATTGGTTGTAAGTAACGCATAAAATTCCTTGTTCTCTCCATCCTATATGTAATAACTCCTACTCGAATTCAAATTCTTTACATACTCCTTTATTTGTTTCATCTACTTCCACTCCATCTCAATAACCTACACCTTTATCTTTTAGCCAACCTAATTCCTCACATTCATAATTATCCAAAACTAATCCTATCATTGCCCAACTGAACGACCAACTCTATAACCTTGATGGAATTGAACTATTTGTTGATTTACATCAACCCCCAATTCCACTTGATGCACACATTACTCAACCCACGGTCTCTTCTTCACTAAAATGAACACACCCCATGCAACTAAGACCATCAACTCTCCAATGCAAACCAATAGTCCTCCACACCGAAATCTCTTCTTCTCCTACACTAACTAAACCTACATGCTTTGCTAAGGCCAATATGCAACCTGAATAGAGAATTGCTATGGAGGAGGAAATGCAAGCTTTATATAAAAATAACACTTGGGATCTTGTACAACCTCCTTCTCATTCAAAGGAAATCGATGGATATACATAATTAAAAGAAAAATAGATGGTACTATTGATCGGTTAAAGGCCTCTTTGGTGGCATGTTGGTATACTCAGGAATATGGTTTGGATTGTACTAAGACCTTCAGTCCAGTTATAAAACTACAAACAATTCGGATAGTGCTTTCTCTTGAAATTTCCAATGGATGGATGTTTTGCCAGTTAGATGTCAGTAACGCTTTTCTTAGTTGCGACTAGCAAGAAACAATATTTATGGGTCAACCATGGGGTTTTGTTGATAAATTTCATCCCAATCATGTTTGTAAATTGAACAAGTCCGTGTATGCTCTCAAGCAAGTGCCATGTACTTGGTTTCACAAACTTAGTTCTTTTTTACTATCCCTTGGTTTTGTGGGCTGTAATGTTGATTCATCCTTGTTTTTCTATCGACATGGCTCACTAACCTATTTTCTCTTAGTGTACGTTGATGATGTTATCATTACAGGGAATAGTCCTTCACAAATATAAACACTTATTGATCATATGTCCTCTACATTTGCTCTTCCAGATCTTGGAGCACTTCATTATTTAATTAGAGTTTACGCTTACACTTGTTCGGCTGGTTTGCTTCTTCCACAACAATCATATATTCTTCACATTCTTTATAATGCGGGTATGACTAAGTCTAAACCTTATTCAACACCGATGATCATTGTTCATTCCCCCTCCAAACATCATGGCAATTTGCTCTCAACCGAAGAAGCAACCAAGTATAGGACCATTTGTGGCAATTTGCAATTAGTTACTTTGACTCGACCAAACATCACGTTTGCCATCAACAAATTATGTCAATTCATGCATGGACCTACAGATGATCATTTTACGGCCATGAAATGGATTATAAGCTATCTTCAAGGCACTTCCACACAAGGACTTTACATCACCAAAATTTGCACCCCACAACTTCAAGCACTTTCAAATGCAGATTGGGCAGGCTACCCAAATTATCGACGCTCAATGGGTGCTTATCTCATCTGTTTTGGACCTAATCTCATAGCTTAGAATTCTAAGAAGCAGAAAACAATGGCTCATTCTTCCATTGAGTTTGATTTTTGATCCATAGTAGATGTTAGTGTAGAACTTCAATGGTGAATATGCTTGTTGACTGAACTTGGAGTTTGGCTTGATCATCCTCCACACATTTGGTATGATAATGTTGGCGCTTGCTTTCTCTCTAGCAATCTAGTGTTTCAAGCATGCAAAAGGCATGTAAAGGTGGATTACCATTTTGTTTACAACCTAGTACTCAATAAGGACCTCACTATATCGCCTATTTCCTCAGTGAATCAGTTAGTAGATTTACTCACTAAGTCACTCTCCAAATCGTTGTTTCAATAATTCAGTAGCAAGCTTCAGTTATAATCCCCTCCCCATCAACTTGAGGGTGTGTGTTAAGCATATCATCTTATCATGTTGTTATGAATTATCAACTTGTTGTATTTATCGCATGTACTTGTAACAACATAGCTTTTAGTTATGATCATATATTCTTATATTTAAATTTCACATTGATAATGAAATGATCATCATTCTCTGCCACTTTTGATTATTGACTCATATACATATCAAAACCATACAAGAATTTGATTAGTTCATAAAAGCCATGTATATATTTTAACAATAATTATAAGGATTTTAACAACAATCATACCTCTCAAAATACAACCATACCAAATATATGATCCTCTTCTAACTTGAACATCCCCAATGATTGAGGCACTAGGGGCCAAAAATGCATCCTTATCCACCACAGGTATGTTCATCAGAGTTTGATGTCTATACACTAAAGACATAAAAAAAAGGAAAAGAACTAGTTACTGGCTAGATCCAAACTAAAGCAGCTAAACTCAGAATTAGAATATTTCTCAATAACATTTTGATAAGAAATTTAAATCATTCAAATTGGTGCTACTAAGTAAAGAGCTGAGTTTAGATATATTTTTGCATGGATGATATACAAGTTCAAGCATCATAAATAGAACTCAAATTAAAGAACACAGGGTAGCTAATATATTTTAACAACAATTATAAGGATTTTAAAAAGAAACAGATAAAACCATAAAGAATTTTGGTGTATTTAAAGCATAATTAGATCTAGAAAATTCTTGCCTTAATTCATTTGGAGGAGAAACACCAATCATTTTAGCACTTGCTTTATCATTAACATTATTATCAACAACGTTATCAAATTTCTCCAAACATTCCAAATTACCTGTAAAAAAAAGAAAACAAAAAATCAGCATTATAATTAACAGATAATACACAATCTAATTGCAAAAAAAATAGGTATAATGAAATAGGAAGGTGGCTAGCCAAGAAGTTGAAATTTGAGGCCAATAATGGAAAGAGAAATCAAGAAAAGTACAAAAAGAAACAAAATCCAAATCAAGAAGCTTGGTTTACTAAAACTACTAAGCTTTGCTTTAAAATTAGAGGTCTGATACAATGCAAATATGCATAGTTATTTAGGGTATTTTAGTTGTTATTCTATTTAATTTTTGTTA
>CATIWM010059550.1:0-10631 GCA_949671775.1 Mallotus repandus
ATTAGGGTTTAATGAAATTGCATGTAATTAGGGAATAAGATAATAATTAACAAAATAAATCTAAATGAACACAAGACTAAAAGAAGTTGGTATTCCGCATCCAGAACTCCTGGTTGTGGTGCTAGCTTGTATTAGAGAATCAAGTTACCACCACTTTCGATTTGTCCCAATTATTACCTTGGGTGGCGACTCCTCATCTCCATGCCATGTCTTTGTGACAGTGGTTAGTGTGTTCCCTAGAGCCCTGAGCTCAAACAGTGTCGTGGTTGCAATAAACTTGGGTGCGCACTAAACCCCGCCGTCTACAATATGACATCTCTAATGTATGTCACCATTCGTTGTCATTATGTTAGTTCTTATAGACTGTCCATACCTAGACTCGTGTGATCCTTGTTTACCTCATGTAAGCCCAGTGCGCAAAGAATGACAAGAATCATGCACTTCAGTTTGGATAGTCCGTAAGGGCCGACAAATAGTGGCATTTTTTATGATAAAGCCTATATAAGTCATCCATTTGTCCTTATCAAATCAAGTGGATAAATAAAGAATTTAACTAGATTGTGGACACTCATGCTGAAAGAATCAAATTATAAACTATCGAACGAAACTCTTATGTCTCTTGGTAAACACACTGAATGTCAATGAAAGGAACACGAACTTGGATCCCTTCTGTTGACTATAGTCCATGTGCTCGCGGGCGTGCATGAGCTATAGACGCCACTTGTAACCTAATAATTAGGCCTCTCATTGACATTGAGTAGTTACCTTGACCACATTTGACTATTGCTTTTTAGTTTATGTTTTAGCAAGTTAAAAGCCTTATTTTGCTCTTTTCCCCATTTAAAACCAACATTTTTTTATCCTTCAGTTAATGGTGCAGTTATAGTAGAAAAATTCTTAATGAATCTCTTGTAAAAACTAGTTAAACCATGACAACTTCTTACATCATTAACACTTGTGGATGTTGGCCATTCTTTAACGAATTTTACTTTTTCTTAATCAACATGAATGCCCTTTTCATTAACAATATATCCAAGAAAAGTAATTTAATTAGTGCAAAATATGCATTTCTTTATATTAGCATACAACTTTTCTTTCCTAAGCACATTAAAAACACAATGCAAACGTTGTACATGTTCATCTAAATTTTTGCTATAAACCAAAATATCATTAAAGTAGATGACAAAATTTTCCCAATGAAAGCTCTCAAAACATAATTCATTAACCTCATGAAAATGCTAAGTGCATTAGTTAAACCAGAAGGCATTACTAATCACTCATATAGGCCATGTTTAGTTTTAAAAGCTATTTTCCATTCATTTCCTTCTTTTATTCTTATTTGATGATAACCATAGTTTAAATCAATTTTTGAAAACAAACATGAACCATATAGTTCATCTAACATGTCATCTAGCCTAAAAATAGGATGTCTATGTTAGTGATATGCCCTAAGCCAATTGTGTACTGGCCATACTTTGACTTTGTCATATTTCTATTTTATTAATAAAGAGGAATTTTTCATTATTACTGGCTAAT
Source organism: Mallotus repandus (assembly GCA_949671775.1). Taxonomy (NCBI): domain Eukaryota; kingdom Viridiplantae; phylum Streptophyta; class Magnoliopsida; order Malpighiales; family Euphorbiaceae; genus Mallotus; species Mallotus repandus. The sequence continues at coordinate 1,537 of CATIWM010059550.1, forward strand.
TCTAATAAAGTTCCTTAATTAGTTAATTCTACCTAAGGTCATTAAGTATGTGACTTAATAGTAAAACTCTTAAGTGATACTTGAATTATAATATAAAATATCCCTAGTTGATCATTATTATGGGAACAATAATGAATAAAGACTGGTATGAGATTGGCTGATGATTATGTTTTACTGATAATGTATATGAGATATTGAGTCAAACTCATAGGTACATATTTGAAGAAATGATATATTCGATCGACCCACTATGAGGATATTACATGGATAATTGTCATAAGTGATTCTCATCACAATAGTATTATTTCAGTCCTCTAACCTTAAATCACTATGTTTTTTGCATAATAAGTTCTATATTTTGACACATTCTTACATCATCTTTAATCGGACGGTAAAACGGGTTGTGACTAGATATATAATAAGTTACATGAGGAATGTGAGTGATTGAGATGGAATTTATCCCTTAGTTATTTTGAGAAGATATATGTGGGGCCCTCGATTAGTTAGACTGAAGAGAAATGCATGGCCATGATGGAATAAGTTGATAAAGAGTTATCAATATCAGATAAAGAGTTATTGGTACTAGTATACTTGAGATCGAGAAATAATATTATTGAATTATATAAGGATGACATAAACCATACCTTATGTTTAATTAAGATATCGTGTGACAAAAAGACTATAACACACACTATGTATTAGGTTATATCGGATTATCGTCCTTCACATAACTTGGGTAGTCATAATGTCTAGCTAGAGGCCATTTATGACTTATAGGATAAAATGGAAATTTTAGGCCCATTTTCAACGTTGTGTGAACCTACAGGGTCACATACTTGGAATATGTCCAAAGCATACTTGGGTTAATTAACCCAATAATAATCTCTCTGAAAGAATAAATAAATATATATGTGTCTATATTTATATTTATGTTTATTTATTTCCTTATTTATTTCAGGTAAGTGTTATCTTAAATAAATTAGAAATTATTCTAATTTGGAATTAGAATCAAAATAGAAAAAGAAGTTTAATCTTACCAAAAGTGTTTTAGTAAGTAAGTGGCTTGAGAAACCCTATATGAGATGTCTATATATACATCTCTTACTCTATAGTTTTATATGCTCTTTTTCTCCTCTTTCTTCTTCCACTTTTTTTGAAAAGAAACATACACATAGATAGATAAATAAACTAAGAAGAGTCTTAGAGAGAAGGAAGGTTCTAGCACACCAACACTATTTTGGACGTCTTATTCATGTGGATACTGGTAGAGGGCTGACTTTATTGGAGGCACCTTAATCCGATAAGCAAATACGAAAAGCTCGAAGTAGGGTGTCATCGGTGTGAACTCCGTTTCTTCCTTTCAACATTCTTGCCTTGGAATTATCTTGGTAAGTTTTAGAAATCCTCTCAATTGATTTAACCAAATTACATGGATCCTGTCAAGGGGTTACGTGATTAAAATTTTTAATTTCTACTTTATTTTGCATCACGGAATCCCAACAATCTATACTTCACTGTGATTTTATTGATCGCACGGCAATCAATACACATCCTCTAATTTCCATTCTTTTTAGGCATAAGTAAAACAAGCACCGCACATAGACTCATGCTTTCATGAACATAACCTTTCTCCATAAGCTCACTCACTTACTTTTGGATCTCCTTAGTTTCCTCTATATTTGTTCTATAGGCTAGTCTATTTGGAATGCTAACTTTGGGTATGAAGTCTATTTGGTGCTCAATGCCTCTTTTAGGTGGCAAACCATTTGGAATTTCATTCAAAAATAAATCTTAATAAACCTGCAATAGATCAACAACAACATTAGGCAAATTTTGGGTTATTCAGTTAGAAATAATCAAAATCTCTTTGTACATATGTACAAGTATGGATTGTCTCAAGGTCAAGGCTTCATTCACATCACTCATTTTTGCATACACACTCAATTTTTCTTTCATTTATTTCTACCTTTTTTTTCTCCCATTGGATTGCCCATTTTGGTAAACTTGAAAGGAATTTTTAAGCTCACTCAACTCATATTTTTCTTTTTTCTCAAAGATTTCCATTCCTAAAGAATTCCCTAATGAAGATTGTAACTCTTCATATTATTGCTTGATGCGTATTTGGTCTTCAAAAATTTCTTTTGGAGATAATGGTCCAAGGATATACCTTTTTTCATCCATTATTAAAGAATACCTATTTTTGAAACCATCATGATTTACCTTCCTTCATATTGTCTAGGTCTTCCCAATAACATATGGGCTACATACATTGGCATGACATCACATAATACCTTGTCCTTATATCTACCAATCGAAAAATAAATTAAAACTTATCTATTTACCTTCACCAAACCACTATCATTAACCATTGCAGTTTGTATAGTTTTGGATGTTTGATAAGAGGTAATTTCAATTTCTCCACTAGTAAGGTACTTGCCACATTAGCACGACTTCCACCATCAATAATCATATTGCACAATTTATTAGAAATCAAACAATGAGTATGAAATAAATTTTCCCTTTGCTCCCTATGGTCATCATATTTATTTTGCAAACTTAGTGTTCTTTATATAGCTAAGTTATAACCCTTGGCATATTCAATATCACTACAATCTTCTAGAGGTGGTATTTTATGAGCACTCTCCCTCTCACTTTCTGATTCAACATTACCATCCCTCATTATCATAGTTTTTCTATTTGTACACTCCCTAACAACATGTCCATGTCCCAAATATTTAAAATGTCTAATTCCTCTAGTTTAGGTTGGTTAATTCTCATATTTTCCCTTATTACCTAGGTTAATTTTATTTTTATTTTCCTGCACTTTTGACTTAGCAATAGGTTTATTATCCTTTTTCCCCTAAGAATTTTTCTAGGAAGAAAAAGAACTTGGTTTGTAATCATACGTCTTTCCTTTGAGTTGCTTCTCTACCTTTATGGCCAAATTTTCCATTTCTTCAATTTCCATATAGTGGTGCAACTTCACAACATTAGCTATGTTTTTGTTTAGTCTCCTTAAAAAATCTTGTCATGGTGGTTTCTCTATCCTTCTCCACATTGGCTTTGATTATGGGCATCTTCATCTCCTTATGGTACTCCTCTACACTTATAGATCCTTAAGTCAATGTTTGTAGCTTTTGATGAAGCTCTCTATATTAATGGCTAGGAATGAAACTCCTCCTCATGATTTGCTTAATCTCCCTCTAAGACTCTATGGGTGTTCCTCAATATCTTCATTTTTTCTTGAAAAATTGATCCCACCACACAGTAGCATAATCATAAAATTTAACACTATTAAGCTTACTTTTTTTTCCTCTAAATAGTTATGACATTTAAAGATAAGGTCTACTTTTCTCTCTCATTTAAGGTACACATCAGGATCATTTCTCCCTTAGAATGAAGGTATCTTCGTTTTGATGCTTTCAAGGTTACGATCTACTTCTTCCACACGGCCTCTCCTAGCTTGCCTCTTAGGATGTCCAACCAAAGTGATATGGTCATTCTCTATATCATCTTCTCCATCATACTCCTCTTGCTCAATTAGTGGCTACCTCTTTTGTCTTAGCACTCCACACATTTGATTAAAGAGATCATCATGCCTTTCCAATCTTTCATTGACTTCCTCCATCATCCTGAACATTCTTTCAAATTGTTATTGCATGGCTTGTAACATTTGTTCATTTAATGATGATGTTCTTATTTCTTTAGACATGATTATAAACATGTAAATTAAAGAAATAAATAGAAAAAAATGGACCTTACAACACTCCTTTACATGTTTCGCTCAAAAATTGGAACACTCACTCTTATGTTCACACTCAAATTTTTTGTTTTTATCATCTCTAATGGCCTCGTGCACTCTTGCCTTTTACCTCTCAAATTTACTTTTTGGGTTCTTATATGAACTAAGATCCTCAATCGAAATAAAATTTAAGATTTCAACAATCGATGGAGTGAAAATGAGGTAGTCTAACTAGAATTTTTTTTTTTTTAAAAGTAGGCTAATGAAAATGGGGTAAATAACACAATTTAGCACAAGAAATTTTTTTTTTTGCAATGACAACAATTAGAATGATAACACAAAATACAACACAAAGATCATAAATATTTAATTTTAATTTTTTTATTTTTTGATACGCACAATTTTTTTATTTTATTAGTAATGATAACAATCAGTTTAAAATAAGAAATTGATGATAAATAAGAAGATAGAACACTTGAATAAGAACACAAAAGATAAACTTAAGAACAAAATGAATATATAGTTTAAGATGAAGAGAAAACTCAAACAATAAGAATTAAAAACAAATAGGGATACACAAACCTTAATCTTGAGCCAAAGCTTTGATACCAAAAATGATGAAAATCATTAGTTACAAAACATAGACTCCCTAATAGTTTAAGAATTATGATAAGTTCTGATGAAAAATCTAACACCTTACAACAATGTCTATGTTTAGGACCGTTCAAGAATTGAGATAAAACTTGAAAGAAACTAATTCACCCCTTTAGCAGTAAGGATAAAAGATCAAATTGGACTTTGTAATCTTCCTACAGCAAAAACAAAAACGTTTGGTAAGTAAAGAAGAAGGCAAAGATTTGGATTTTGATGCCACAAACGAAACAATGCTTGATAAGTCTCAAAGTTCATGCAAGAACGTAAAAGCAAATTTCTTATGAAAGAAACTCAATTTCATTCAAATGTAATTTGATCTCATTACAAGCAAGTGGCCTTGTTTATATAAAAGACAAGGCTAAGCACACACAACTAATTTAGACTCTAAAACAAGGGATTATTACTAGTCCTTACAACCATTATTCTTCAATTATACAATTAATGGTATTAATCACTCTCTAATAGCTATATTAGGCATAAATGAGTAACCCTAAGAGTTATTACATTAAAAATGATTTTTACTAAGTAATTAGGCTATTGAAAGAGTCAAGAAAACGTTTCAAGTTGTACAAGGGTGTTATTGCATGCATTAATACTCTTTGTATTTGTCCAAAATATCAAAAAAAATGCATAAAGTGTTGAATAAGGTGTTGGTGTATTTTCCACTTGATTTGATGATGTAAACATGATTCTTTGGGCCTTCACTTGTCCCTCATGATTGGAATTGTATTTTGGTATTAGGCCTTCCAAATGTCTTGAATGAGTCTAATTAAAGCCTCTTGTAACTTCTTTAATTTTGATCTTGTTATTGGATCTTCTTAGACTCTAAATGCATTATTGCTCACTTAAAACTTATTGGGCCATGAACTTAAGTTTGGATTGACATCAAGAAAAAGTAGCAGGGATTAACTGAGCATTTATGATGGATGTTATGCTTTGATACCATGTGATAACCATTATGAGAATGAATAGCTTAGCTTACTTCATTATATGGGGAAGTTTACAAATATATATATTATACAACCTTAGAGTTTGAGTTTAAGTTATATACAGACATTACAATGATAATAAATATTCAAAATAATTTAATCATTAACACTTATAACATCCCACTATTATTTTTCCAATAAATTAAAGCCTTACAAATAGAAAAATACTTGTAAATTCAAACCATACACTATCATACAAATGATTTTTGTCTTTTATGGACACTTCCATCATTATCCAGATATTTTCATTTTATATATAAGGCCTAATTATTTAAAAAATTTTAAACTTTACGAGTTTTAACAATTTTAGTATATTTTTTTAACTTTTATTTAAAAAATCTTAAACTTTACATATTTTAACAATTTTAATATATTCTTTTAAAAAATCACAAACTTTACAGTTTTTAACAATTTAGTATATAATTTTTTTTAAATTTACCCATAAAAAAAATCTATTTCAATATTAAATTATATTTGTTTAATCAATATTTTAATATTTGATAAAATGTTATGTTAATATGACACTAAACACTTTTTAATTTAAAAAGAAAGAAAAATTGATGAGTTAGCAAAAATTTTCTCCTTAAAATATACTATTTTAAAATAAAAATATAATATTTTAATTTGTTATGAGTTTGCAATTGTTTATATGATATTGAAATATCTTTTTTACTTTAAGATGGTAAATTTTAAACCTTTTAATAATTTTAACATGTTTTAATTAAAAAATTCATTTTAATGTCATATAAGTAATTTCAAGTTTATAACAAATTGAAATACTATTTTTTATTTTAAAAAGGTATATTTTAAGAAGGATAATTTTTACTAACTCATTAAATTCTCGTTTCTTTTAACTAAAAGCAATTTGGTTTCATATCAACATTAAATAATACAACATTTTATAAGATGTTAAAAAATTGATTGAACAAATATAATTTAATATTGGCCTAATTATCTAAAAAAAGGTTGAACTTTACGAGTTTTAATAATTTTTTGACAAGTTTTTAAAAAACATGTTAAGAATGTTGGAAAATGATACGAACGTGGTTAACTTATACCAAACCCGTATTCAATCTTGATAACCTTGCCAAACCATGGAATGAACGAACTTCTCCAACAGACTTAGTTGTAGGCCATTCCTTGATCGCCTTAACCTTCTCTTCATCCACTTCAATGCCTTGTGTACTCACCACAAACCCGAGGAAAATGAGTTTACTCATGCAAAAAGAACATTTTTTAAGGTTAGCATACAACCTTTCTTTGCGCAAAACATCAAAAACTAAACATACATACTTAAGATGTTCATCTAATGACTTACTATAAACAAGTATATCATCAAAATAAACAACTACAAACTTCCCTAAAAATGCACGCAAAACATGGTTCATTAATCTCATGAAAGTACTAGGTGCATTAGTTAACCCAAAAGGCATAACTAACCATTCATATAACCCATATTTTGTTTTAAAAGCAGTTTTCCATTCATCCCCTTCTCTCATCCAAATTTGATGGTAACCACTTTTAAGATCAATTTTAGAGAAAATGCATGCACCATGCAATTTATCAAGCATGTCATCTAAATGAGGAAAGGGTTGGCGATACTTAACTATTATTTTATTGACAGCTCTACAATCAATACACATGCGCCATGAACCATCTTTCTTTTTTCCCTCAATCTCTCCTTTTGCATACGCCTCTCGTTTCTTTTGTGCATCCACTTTTAGCTCTCCTTTTTTCACTCTTTGCTCACACCCCTCCTTTGTTTTCTCATAACTCTCCTTTTACTGCGCATTCTTTTCTTTTTCTCTCTCATGCGCACGTTCTCTCTCTCTCATTATCTTTTGATCTTCATAAACTTCTTTGGGTGACAAAGTGAAAGTACACTATTTTTACCATCCATGAAAAAAGAGTATTTGTTTGTAAAACCATCATGAGTAACCCTTCTATCAAATTGCCATGGACGCCCTAAAAGAATATGACCAGCTTGCATGGGCACAACATCACAAAGGACCTCATCAACATACTTTCCCATAGAAAATGGAACATGTACTTATTAAGTACAATTGTTGCACCATTGACTTAAGTAATCAAGAAGAATGTGGGATTTAAATGGGAAGATGCGCAATAGAAAGCATTTAACACATTTAAGGATATGTTGATTTCAACACCTTTACTTTCTTTACCCAACTTTTCTAATACTTTTGAAATTGAATATGATGCCTCAAGTTTGGGTATTGGAGCTATCCTTATGCAAGAAGGAGAGCCAATAGCTTACTTTAGTAAAAAGTTGAATGGAGTTGCCTTAAAGTATCCCACATATGATAAAGAGATGTATGCATTAGTTCGAGCCTTACAAATATGGCAACATTACCTATGGCCCAAAGAGTTTATGATTCACACCGATCATGAATCTTTGAAGTATTTCAAGGGACAACAAAAACTAAACAAACGTCATGCTAAATTGAGTGAATTTATTAAATCTTTTCCATATGTCATAAAGTATAAACAAGGTAAGGAAAATATAGTTGCTGATGTATTATCTCAAAGGTATGTACTTTTTATTCTTGATGCTAAGTTATTAGGGTTTTGAGTACATCAAGGAATTATATGTGAATGACCATGACTTTAGCAAATTTTATCTTGCATGTGAAAAGGTTTCATTTGATAAGTATTATAGGCATAATGGGTTCTTATTTTGAGATAATCGTTTATGTGTGCCTATGAGTAGTATGCGTGAACTCTTGGTAAAGGAAGCACATGAGGGTGGATTAATGGGGCATTTTGGTATTGCTAAGACTTTAGATGTTCTGCATGATCACTTTTATTGGCCTAACATGCGAATAGATGTACAAAGAATTTGTGATAAGTGCATTGCATGTAAGCAAGCAAAGTCTGTAAGCAAGCAAAGTCTAAGTCTAAGCCTCATGGGTTATATATGCTGCTACCTGTACCTAGCATGCCTTGGGTTAATATCTCTATGGATTTTATTTTAGGTTTACCTAGGTCAAAATGTGGTCGTGATTCAATATTTGTGGTTGTGGATCATTTTTCAAAGATGGCACATTTTATTGCATGTCATAAAACTGATGATGCTTCTAATATTGCTAAGCTTTTCTTTAGGGAAATTGTGTGTTTACATGGTATACCTAGAACTATTGTTAGTGATAGGGATGCTAAGTTCCTTAGCTATTTTTAGAAGACTTTGTGGGGTAAATTGGGGACTAAATTATTATTCTCTACTACTTGTCACCCCCAAACTGATGGTCAAATGGAGGTAGTAAATCGCACCTTGGGTCAGTTATTGCGCACATTGATTAAAAAGAATTTGAAATCATGGGAGTGTTTGCCACATATTGAATTTGCTTATAATCGTTGTGTGCATTCATCTACTCATTATTGTCCTTTTGAAGTTGTTTATGGATTCATTCCTTTGAGTCCATTAGATTTATCACCTTTGCCTTTACATATACGAATTGATTTAGATGGTAAAAGGAAGGCTGATTTTATTAGGGCATTACATGAAAAGGTGCGCATGAATATTGAACAAAAGAATGCAAAAGTTGCCCAACAAGCTAATAAAGGGCGTGTAAGAGTGATATTTGAACCTGGTGATTGGGTTTGGGTACACTTAAGGAAAGAAAGGTTTCCTAGTTTGCGCAAGTCTAAGTTACATCCTAGGGGTGATGGCCCTTTTCAAGTTCTAGAAAGGA
>CATIWM010059586.1:0-13690 GCA_949671775.1 Mallotus repandus
CTTTTCCAAGCATGAATTGAGCCTAAAACATGTGTAAAACCTACATAATAATCCATAAAGATAAAGAGGTGAATACAATAACCTAATAACAAAATAAACATACTAAACTTAAGAAAACTAAATATAATTAGGACTAAACTACCACAAAATATTAAACATATTTGCATTATATCACCTATCAATTGATTGTTTGATAAATTAAGATACATAAGATGAGTGCAATATGAATAGTCAATAGAAAGTGGACCATTAAGACTATTGTTGCTAAGACTTAAAGCAATGAGTTGTTTAAACTTTGTAAATAAGGATGGAATATCACCAATTAAACTGTTTAAAGATAGGTTCAACAAAATGAGGTGTTAAAGGTTTCTAAGTAAATGAATGTTGTTTAGAAATTTCCCTTGCAATTTGCAATCTTAGAGCCTGAGAGAAGTCAAAGAAGAAGAAAATTTCATAAAAGAAGTAGGTGCAACTGAAGACAAGTTTACATAGCTCAAGTCGAGTTCTTTCAACTTGGTTAGATTTTGAACGGGCTTCACAAAACCAGTTGTATCTAATTTTAAATCATCGTTGTCTAAGAGATCAACTAAAACCATTCCATAAGGAAGATTAACGTATTCTAAGAATTTGCAGAAAACTCACAGGACTGAAGATTGAGAGATGACAAAGAAGAAGAGAGTTATAGGATTGGAAGGTACCATAAAGCATATTGTTAGAAAGGTCAAGGCCAATCACATAACCTATTTCCGAGTCACAAGTGACCCCATCCCACGAACTACAATCTGTACCCTTTTTCCATGACTTTGTAGAAGCAGAAGTGTTAATGGAAAAGGAACTTTTGAATAATAGCAAGGCATGCCTCTGATTGTAAGGACAGAGTATTTCTAATGATGATGATGAGGAGTTCAAAGACAAAGATGAAGCTTGAAAGTGCAAGAAAAACAAAAGGAGACAGAGCAATGGAGTGAGCTAAACTAAAGACTCCATTAGTTATTTCTTTAACAAACTGAAAAATAAGAACTTAATTTGATAGATGAGGTAAGGAAATAAGGCCTTAAGACTTATATACAAGAGAATTGCGTGTATCAAACATAATTTCGAGGAACTACACCAAATTAGATGTCCAAAACGCTTTTCTTCATGGTGATTTACATGAAGTCGCATATATGGAAGCACCACCTGGTCTCCAATGACAAGGGGAGAACATTATATGCTGACTTAATAAGTCCCTTTATGGACTCAAACAAGCATCAAGAAACCGATTCTCCACTTTTTCAAATGTTGTTCAGAAAGCTAATTATCAACAATCAAAAGCATATTATTCCCTCTTTATAAAAGCTCAAGGCATATCTTTCACTACATTTCTCATTTATGTTGATGATATCCTTTCAACATAAAATGATTTGCAAGAAATACAAAACCTTAAAAGGTTCCTTCTCAATCATTTTTCCATTAAAGATTTTGGGGACTTGAAATATTTTTTGGGTATTGATTTTTTATGATATGAGAAAGAAATATTTATGTCATAAAGGAAATATGCATTGGACATTTTGCAAGATTCAGGTCTTATAAGTGCTCATCTATACAAATTTCCAATGGAGTAGAATTTGAAACTCACTCCTATTTATGGAGAATTACTTAATGATCAAACTAAATAGAGAAGATTTATTGGAAGATTGATATATCTTACTATTACAACGCCAGATATAGTTTATTTTGCTCGAACATTGAGTTAATTCATGCATGAATCTTGAAAGCCGCATATGATGCTGATATTTAGATACTCAAATAAATCAAAGGTACTCCCGATCAAGGCTTATCACTCCTTTCTAATAACAACCTTGCTTTAAAGGCTTTTCGAGATTCAGATTAGGGAGGTTGTCATGCTACACGAAGATCAGTTATAGGATATTGTATCTTTATTGGAGCTCCCACATTTCATGGAAATTTAAGAAGCAAAAAAATGTTTCTAGATCATCAGCAAAGGCTAAATATCGAGCTATGGCTAACACATGTCTGGAACTAACTTGGTTACAACATGTTTTACAAGATTTAAGAGTTTCCCAAACATCTCATACTCCATTCACTATAAGAAAATAGTGATTTAGCGATGGAATCTAAAAATCCGTCACTAAATTAGCAACGGAATCTCAAAATCTATCGCTAAATTAGCGACGGAATCCCAAAATTCATTGCTAATTTAGCAATGGATTTCAAAAATCCATCACTAATTTAGTGACATAATATCAAAATTTGTCACTTAACTATAACAACGATCATTTTAGCAAAGTATGAAAATTTGTCGCTAATTCAGTCGCTAAGAGTTTTAACGACAGATTTTTCAGTTTTAGAGACAGATTTTTTCGTTTGTCGCTTAAACTGCAATTTCTTGTAGTGATTTTTTTGTGACAATTAAGCAGCATTGCATATTGTAGCAAATCGTATTTTTCATGAACGGACAAAGCCTATTGAAATAGATTGTCATATAGTCTGAGAAAAATTGCAAGCTGAAATTATCAGTCCTTCAAATATTCTTACACACTTCTAACTGGCAGATGTTTTTACAAAAGGCTTGGGAAAAGAGCAATTTGTAACATTACATAATAAGTTGGGACTTCATGATATTCACTCTCCAACTTGAGGGGTAGCATTAAGAGATATTGTTGTAATATAGAAGTTGACTTTCCTTATTAGCATATGTTGTAATCCCTCCAACACAGGATAATCTCAATTTCATAGGCTAGGAATTAGCTCTAATTTGTTTCCTATATAGTCTTGTACAGGTCTATATATGCTTTGTAATTTTACTCTTATTAGATATGCATAAACCTTTTAATCCATTTTTCTCTCTTCATATAGCTTATTTTTTACATGGTCTAGTATAATGGTTTGCCTCCTATTACTTTATGTTTAATCCAAATTTTAAATTAGATATGCTTAGATTGCTTTATGTTAGTAGTGTTGAGCATTAGGTGGCAAAAATTCTGAACTGATTTGAAAAATCTAAACAAAAAATATTCATGAGCTATAAGGTCCATTAACAGTTTGAGGACAACTAGAAACTTATTTTTGGATAGAATTTGGGTTTTGAGAACTATAGCTTAGCAAATGATTTTCATCAAGGAGTGGCCATTTTTAAGAAATTGAATTAATTCTGCTCATACGTTGTAATTTCTAGGCATCATCTTTGATTTCTAATCAAATGATTGATTTGGATGATTGTCAGAATAATTCTTATTCAATAAATTTTTTTTTAAAATTTTGCAACTAACACAGATTTTGGCTATACAGCTGTTAGTGGCCATATCAATAATGTTGTTTCTCTAAGTTATGCCTTTATTTATTGCTCTCCAATGCTACAATATATCATTAGGTTCTGAAAGTGACAATTTCAAAAAATCATTATTTTGCCATTAGAGTAGCACCTAGATCATATCTCAATGTATGCTTTTGCATTTCCATTCTTTTGGGATGTTAAATTTTTTTTAAAAGGATTACTAGTACTCGATCATTAGGCCACTAGTTCAATGTGGTGGCTTACATTATTAGTACATATATAGTTTTAGCATATACATGAGAAGTGAAAGCATAATGTACATGTTTGATGAGATATGTTATCTATTTATTCAAGAACTAACCTAATCAATAACAGTTGGAATCAATTGGTAGAGGGCTCCTTTTCACTTAAGTGACGTTTTGAGTTGGAGCTAGGGTTTATGCAGTCACGTTAAATTAGTTGTTGGAACAAATTTTCTGCCTTTATAGTATTGTCTAGAATTAATTTGTTCTAACTTATGGGGACCAACACCTATACCTGCTGTTTATGGTAATAGATATTATGTGATATTTTCTGATCATTACAGCAAGTACATCTGGATTTATTTTCTTAAATTCAAGTATGAAGTTCTCACTATTTTTATCAAGTTTCGTCATTTAATAGAAAAATATTTTGATAGATCCATTAAATCATTTCAAGCAGATTGGGGTGGTGAATATCAGGCATTGACATCATATTTATTAGAGAATGGCATTACTCAACGTAGTGCCTATCCCAAAACACCTTAACTAAATAGGTGTGTTGAGCGCAAACATAGTCATATTGTTAAAACAACATTAGCCTTGTTTCAACACTCTCATGTTCCCAATAAATATTAGAATTATGCTTTTGAAACTGCTATTTTCATTATTAATTGACTACCCACTGTTAAGTTGCATAAAAATAATTCATTCAACACATTATTCAAAAAGGATCCAGATTATTTATATATGCACACTTTCAGTTGTCTTTCTTACCCCTAGCTTCACCCATATGCAGATAACAAGCTTTCTCCTAACTCTTAAAAATATGTCTTCATTGGTTATAGCAAGATTCACAAAGGTTTTTTTAGTCTTAATTTACAATCTCACAAATTTATTCTCTCATACCATGTTCTTTTCTGTGACTAGGAATTTTCAAACATTACTGATTCTAAGCTAGTAGTCAGTGACAAGGACTCTACACTAGCTATCTCACCTTCAACAATTTTCCTACCCTCTCTTTACCAATCCCAAGACTCAAATACTCAACAGAAATTAAATTAGGGTTTGAAATCATTGTATCAATGTTTTATTTGTTTATTCTATTTGTTTGGACTTATTTTGTGTTTTTTTTTTGGGCCCTAAGCCCACGATAGATTTTAACTCACTTAATAAATAGGTTATTAAAATGGTTTTAGGTTTTTATTAATTTTTTAAAATTAATTTAGACCCATTAGGTTAATATAGACTTAGCCCATTTTTAGTTTAATGAAAAATTAACTTTAAATATAGCTCAGCCCATTAAAGCATTTTTCATAATTCGTAGATTTTGGGTTTCATTTCATTTTATTAAAAAATAATTAGAATTAGGCCCATTAATTCATTTTCATTTTCTTTTAAAATTTGATACACTTAAGCCCATTCTCTTTAGAATTAAAATTTATAGATTTAAGCTCAGTAATTTAATAAAAATGGTAGGCCCATCTATAGTTTCCATTTCACTTATAAATAAAATGTAGACTTAACTAACTTAAATTAAAATCAATGTAGTTTAGACTTAGGGACGTTTCGCCTTGTATAAATGCATTTCTTATGTGTTTTTTCATGGACTGGTTGCCGTAGGTTTAGATAGATGATTAATTAGGGTTTAGTGAAATTGCATGTAATTAGGGAATAAGATATTAATTTATAAACTAATTATAAATGAACACAAGACTAAAAGAAGTTGGTATTCCGTTCCCAAAATTTCCTGGTTGTAGTGCTAACTCTCTTTTAGAGAATCAAATTACCACCACCTACGATTTAGCCCAGTTATTAGCTTGGGTGGCGACTCCTCATCTCCACGCTATGCCTTTGTGATATAGTAGTGTGTTCCCTAAAGCCTTGAGCTTAAACAGTATTGCGGTTGCAATATACTTGGACGCACACTAAACCTCGCCGTCTATAGTGGCGACTCCACTAGGGATAACAAATACTTATTAATTATTATTTTATTCTTGCATTCATTTGCATGTCCTTATTAAACCGATGATATTGGTTTATAGTCCCTTGATTTCACTAGCTTCATAGGATTGTAGATTGGCTAACCATCACTTTTTTCCTTAACTCGGTTTAAGAGAGATTACCGGACTCACCTGACCAGAGTCTGTGACCCAAGTCTTAAAGGGGGGTAGTCTTCTCTCGAGTTTGCAAAGGATGTCAAGCCCCTCTGACCTTGGCCTGTAACTCAACTCTTAAAAGAGGGCATTTTGCTAAGGGAACCTTGACCTTTTCATCGGACTTAGCTCATGTAGAGGCTTAGTAACTTCCCCTAGGATTTACCCAAATTTCTTGTGGTTGTTGCCATAATGTATTTCTATGTATAAAAGCCCAAGCCTATACTTTAAAAGCCCACATGGGTTAATAAAGATTAGGATATACTTTTATACCTAGAAATGTTGTTTCTATGCTTTTATTGCTTTAAGAGATTTGGCATATGTGTCGGTTCTTGATATCCCCTATTGATATTAAGGCTAAGACAAAAAATCCTAGGAAAAAAGACTCGCCATTGAACACATGTGTGGGAGAAATAAGGTTGGAAGGATGTATATTGTACACTTGATTTGTTACGTGCTACTTGTTACTTGTTGCATAACACGTGCATCATGCATACATGCATACATGCGTACATGCATCTTATGCATCATACTAACATTTTTTTTGTAGCCATCAGAGATTCATCTGGGTCATCCTATATTTGGAAACGTATAGGTAACAAACTAAAAAGAACCACTTTAAGTCTACAGTCAATAGTAAAAGAGATCTTTTGCATATTAGAGGAAAGTCCCGTCAATTCGTTTTACCTAGAAACACCACCAACGCCATCTCCAACTAAGCAAATAGAAGAAATGGAACAACAACAAGGAGGAAACTGGACCTTAGAGGACATCAAGGGAGCTTTGATGAGTGACATAAGAGTTATGATTCAAGATGAACTAAGACAAGCTCTAGCTGGATTACTGTACCACCCTCAGCTGCAATGGTGATCAACTCAAGAATTAGCAAAGACAAATCTCCTAATGCCTCTAATAATGAAGAGAAGAGTAAGAAGCCCGCAACTCTTAGCTATTTGCCAAGAGGGATTGAGAAAGAGGTCATTGAAGAAGTTATTAAGGAAATGCAAGACTAGATGTTATGTCTGCCACCTGAAGGAGAGATATCATAGGACTTAGCATCCTTAGCATCTAATCAAAATAATCTTGTTGCTTTAGTGATCGATGATATGAATTTTGATTTGGCTTACTCATCTGATGTCCATCATGATTGTACTGTGCATTATAATATTGATCACATATGCATGTTTGATATGAATTCAATTCAATTAGATTCATTTATTATGGGCACAAATGAAAATTCAAAGAATATTCATGTATCATAGGATGTAACTCCTGTAGAGAGGAAAAATTGAGAGAAAAAAGAAAAAAAGAAAAAACAAAGGTAGTATTTGCTTGATCTTATAAAGACATGCAAGGGCCAAAAATAAAAGAATTGCAGAACACTTCATTCCCATTTGTTCCAAAAGTAAGGCCAGTTGGGTAGAAGCTTTCATGACTTAAATCAAAATGAGTAGGAAAGAATGATAAAGCCAATTAGATTGCATGGACATTAGGGGCAAAAATAGTTGCTTAAGTTTATAAAGAAAACTCTCATCTATAGTTCCAGAAAAAGACAACAGCTTTATTATAGAAATATAGGATCGACATCGCAAGTCTCCATTATACTAACCTCAGGGAAGCAAGTATAACAATTGAAGTAGCTAATGAGAATGTCATGAAAATCCTTCTGAAGATCAGATTGAGTATCTTCCATTTTCTTTATGAAGATATTGGATCGTAGTGTGCGCTTCAATAGATGGAATACCATTTCCACTTGTGTACGGAAGTGAAGCAACAACGCTACCTATAGAAAATTAAGTCTTTAAAAAAGAAGAGATGTTTCATTCCACATTCAAGAGAATCAATGAAGGATAATTAGGGCATTCAACAAGAAAGTCAAGCTTGGAAAAACAAAGGTTGGAGATCTAGTTTTAAAACAAGCAAAAGGATATGGTGTTAGATCCAATAGTAAAGTTCAGGCTAAACTAAAAAAAAAACTATTTGGTTAGACAAATTATACCAAGGGTGCTGTAATGATATTAGATCTAGAAGGGAATGAGTTTACAGAGCCCATCAATTTGGATTATTTCAAGAAATACTACCTTTAAAAAAGTGAATAGAAAATGAAAAAAATAAAGAAATAAAAGTCCGCTGGCTAGAAAACCTGAAAAGGCTAATCAGGCAAAAATTAGGACATTCTCGTTGTTCTGAAAACTTGTAAAGGGCTGGCAGACAAAAATTAGGGAAAATAAAGAAGAGGATCTCGCTGATTAGAAAACCCGTAAAGGGCTAGTCAGGCAAAAATTAGGGAAATAAAAGTAAGATAAAAATATTCAGTTAGAAAATCCGAAAGGACTAGCTAATAACAGGAGTTATGCCATGTGATGTAATGAATATGCTCATTTTGCCTAATTAATGAATAAAGTTGAATTTTAAATTTGTGTTCAAATATTGCATATTCGTCGATATTACACTGCATAAGTATTTGATTAGAAAGACAAAACATAGTGAAAGCTAAAAATTAGAGCTACGAGATCATTATTCTAGTTGCATTTTCTTTTCACGTCATCCCTTTTTGATTTTGCTTGATTATAACTAATTAGGTTGGTAAGTCAAAGGATCAACAAAAGTTGTGAGCTGATTAAGCTTCCTTTGCAACCAAAAAAAAAAGCAAAAAAGAGGAAAATTTAAGCCCACTAAGTTGAAAACCCACAATGGCGGCTTAGACAAAAGTTAGGGCAATGCTGCTAAATCGAAAACCCGCAAGGGCGGCTTAGGCAATTGATTGCTTTAGTGATCGTGAAACCCTAGGTCTGCTCATTATTTTCGGTGTTGTTGTGGTTTTCCTTAACTGTGTTGGATCTGTTCTTATTTCTACTATTATGGTTGGACTGGACCATCAATTGATTTTAATCTCTTAGGTAATTTATTTTTCTTGTTTAAATATTTTAGGTTTTACATGCATTTGAATCATTTGTTTTTGCTTGTGTTATTTTGTGTTGATTTAAGGTTATGAAATCAGATTTATGATTTCTTTGGTTCTATTAGCATGTTTTTATTGTACTCTTCCACTCTGCAAAGTGCTTGGTAGAAGATTTCTCTGAGCATTTCACTTAAAAATTTAAAGTGTTTTGTTGCTTTGCATAGCTATGTCTCCTTGTTTATAGTTTTTTTGTCAGAGTTTTACCTTTATCAATTGTTTTTTTCCTTCTGTTTAATACTGCAGACAAAATATTCTGCATTACTGATTGCTATTTGGTTACTTTATTAGGTCTTAGAATATGCAAGATCCCAGCTTTTTGGTAGGATATCTTAGTAGGTTTTGTATCTTAAAGCAGGTGAATGTTACTATTAAATGTATGGCTAAATATCTCTGTATTTAAAGAATCTCTTATTGAAACATAGTTGTGAAGTAATTGGTTTGATTCTTTGTAGTATGTTTCATGAAGTAATTACTTTATGCCAAATCCTATTTTGTGATGCTTGTAGTTAAGATAAATGATGAAATACTGTTGTTAGATGGTCTAAGCTTGAATAATGTGTGTAGAAAATAGAAATGTACAGAAATATTTTATGTCCTTTGGTTGTTTCAGTGTCTTGGTTGTCATTGAGTTTATTTGATTTGGCAGTCTTCTTACCTCTTAGGTTAGCTGAAATAAGCAACAAGTAGGCATGACTCAGAAGTATTGGTACACAATGGCATTCTATTCTAACAATTTAGATGTAAGCATGAACTATATGCTCTCCTACTTTAACATTACTTTTCACGATAGTATTTCCATTAAAATTTGCCTAAAGCAATTGAGCCAGCAGTAATGCAGTCTTCTTGCCTCTTAGTTTTGCTGGAATAGACAACAAATAGATTGCAAATTTACACATATGCAATCCAGAACACTACTTAAGACCCGCTTAATATATTCAAATGTAGTTGCCACTAGCCACTGAGTAGTCTTTACCTTGGGAATGTCACATGATTATCTCTGACTAGTTTTGTTTTCTTGTACTCCTAGATTTCAACGCTTCCAATAGTTTAATATTAATTTAATTATTTCTTTCTTTTATCTTTTTTTATCACATCATGTTCCTTAGTAATTTACATAAAAATAATCCTAATTACTCGTTAAAAAGTAATTTAAGAAAAATAATATGCGTTTATTGTACTAGTCGATTATTTGCACAGACTAATTTCTAAAAAAAAATTAGATAAAAATTTGATATAGTTATTTAATTACTAAGTTGTATACAACATAAAAAGAAAGTAGAATCAATTAGGTACAAAATTTGATATAGCTATTTAATATAAATTTGATATAGTTATTAAATTAATTAAGTCGTATACAGCATAGAAAGAAAATAGAATCAATTAGGAACAAAGTTCAAGATCATGAATGCAAATTTAGCAAAAGAATGGCTCCAAAACTATTTTACTTGAGTTCCTAAAAGAGTTTTGAGTATATTTTTTTATATTGTAATTATTTGCAATGATCAATAGTTTTAAATTTACAAATATAAAGTATTTTATATTATTTTTAGAAAGTGTACAATTTTATAGTCAATGCTTATTGATTTTCAGTAGGAATTAGGTGTATTAGTTTTTTAGTTTTTTTTTTTTAGTGAATATTAGTTTTTTAGTTGGTTCTTGTAATAAATAGCATTTATTTTGTTCTTTTATTATCTAAATATAAAGTATTCACCATTTGCTATTAACAGAAATAATTATTTATTAATATAATTTGATATAACAATTGAATATAATACTATATTTTCTCAAATAATCTAATAACAACTTCTCACAAAATTAACCTTGAAAACTTTGATGTTATGAAGTTGTTACTTCTTTTTACAATGTTATATTAAATATAATCAGAGCTGCGATTTTTTTAAGTTGTTACTTTTTTATTGACATGTATAGAGTTTTGCTTCATGATAAAAATTTCTGACTTGTAGTGGCTTATGTTGCAAAATAAATGGCTTGTGGTGCCTTCAAGTTGTGCTACTTAGTTTAGTTCTTTGCCAATAGATATTTATAAATTATATTTTAAATGAACATAAGCTGAGATGAATTGCTCTGTTTTAATTGTTTTGGTAGAATTTTCTTAGTTTAGCTCCATATTGGTAGAAGTAGTTAATCAATTGTGAGGTTTTCTGTATTAATTGCCCTTAGTATTAACTATCATAAACAACCCCTTATTATTATTATTATTATTATTATTATGCTAAGCTTTATTAGATTGAAATTAGTTGCAAATTATTTTTTTTCTTGTTAATGTTTCAGATTCAAAATTGGTGGGACTGAAGTGGATGGCCTGTTATTTTTAAAGGAGAAGAGGATTGACCTAGTTTTAAAGGTTTTTGTCTAATCCTTTTTTATTTTGCCTTTTTTAGTTCATGGTATTGTATTGTTGCATTTTTTGGGATTATATTGTTGTGCTCTTTGATCTATTTTGATTGAGAAGAATAAGAAGTTAGAAATTATTTCCTTTCCATCTTAGCAGCCTGCATATAACATTTTATTAAGAAAAAAATAGATTTCTTTTTAATAAGCCAAAAATATGTACCAAATAGTAGCCTACAATTTGAACTTAAATAATCAAAATAGCAGCATACATTTTGCTTTTAAATAATCAAATTAGCAGGCTGCTTTTGATGTCTACCTTAAAAAGAAATTATATGTATACTTTTAGTTCATAATTATTGTAAAATAATTGTTGTTTAATGTTCACTTATACAATTTTATATGATGTAAATGTGTACTTCATTGCCTATATTTATATTTGATTTTTAGTTTTTAATAATTGTTTTCTTTTATTTCATGGCTGAATTTTTGTTTTTTCTTGTAAATGTTTCATATTCAAAACTGGTAGGACTGAAGTGGCTGGCCTATTATTTTTAAAGGAGAAGAGGATTGGTTTTTGTCGAATCCTTTTTTATTTTGCCTTTCTTTTAGTTCATGTTATTGTATTGTTGTATTTTTTGGGATTATATTGTTGTGCTCTTTGATCTGTTTTGATCGAGAAGAATAAGAAGTTAGAAATTATTTCCTTTCCATCTTAGTTGCCTGCATATAACATTTTATTAAGAAAAAAATAGATTTCCTTTTAATAAGTAAAAAATATGTACAAAATAGTGGCCTACAATTTGCACTTAAATTATCAAAATAACAACCTGCATTTTGCATTTAAATAATCAAAATTGGAGGCTGTTTTTGATGTATACCTTAAAAAGAAATTATATGTGTACTTCTAGTTCATAATTATTATAAAATAATTGTTGTTTAATGTTCACTTATACAATTTTATGTGACGTAAATGTGTACATCATTGCCTATATTTATGTTTGATTTTTAGTTTTTGATAGTTGTTTTCTTTATTTCATGGCTGAAATTTTGATTCTTTATAGTTTGGTTATTCTTTAACAACTATTTAGTTTTCAAGAAAAATTTATATTCATTTTCCAATTGGAAAAATATAATGTCATCTTTTCTAATCTATTTTTATTTTTAGAAGAATGGATAAGAGTTGGATGACAGCAAAGAGATTTTCAGTTGAACATGTACAAGGGATAGAGTCATTCATGAAATTTGTAAAGGAACATATGGGTCCAGAATGTGATATCCGTTGTCCATGCGTAGATTGCTTAAATTTGCGCATTCATAGCCAAGATGTAGTTGCTAGCCATCTTTTCGTCCCGGGTATAAACAAGTTTTACACTCTATGGATTTATCATGGAGAATGTTGTAATGACACTACTAGAAGTGTGTTAGATGAAGATAGTGACGATGATATTTATAATGATATTGATAATGAGGAAGATGGGGATGAAGATGATGGGTAAAAGGATGTGCTAGGGGATTTGAACAACTTTTTGAATCGCTTGCAAGATGATAATAATGTTGATGGTGCTTGTAATGGATATGAAATTCCAATTGAGGGCTTTGACAAGTTATTGGAAGAAGCTCAATAGGAAGTATATCCTGGTTGCTCAAATTTCCCAACTTTATCATGCATTGTAAAGTTGTTACATTTGAAGGTATACAATAGGCGAAGCAACAAGTCTGTTGACATGTTGTATTTCTTAAAGGAATTATTTCCTAATGTTGAGAAGCTTCCAAAGTCTCACTATTAAGCAAAAACCATGTTGAAGGATTTAGGATTAGGGTATATTTCTATTCAGGCATGCAAGTATGATTGTGCCATTTTCTGGAAAGAATATCAAAATTGAGAAGAGTGTCCAATTTGTGGTACTTCAAGGTTGAAAGTTAATGATGGGAAAGGGAAAAAGATCCCTCATAAGGTGCTGCGATATTTTCCATTAAAACCACGTATCCAAAGGTTGTTTATGTCTTAAAAAATAGTTATGGATATGAAGTGGCATAAGGAACAACATGTTGATGATGAAAATGTCATGTAACATCCTGCTGATGCTAAAGCATGGAAGCATTTTGATAGTAAGTTTCCATGGTTTGCAGAAGATTGTCAAAATGTCAAACTCGGATTAGCAACTTATGGTTTCAACCCATTTGGTCATATGAGCAATTCTTATAGCATGTGGCCAGTGATATTAATGCCATATAATTTACCACCTTGGAAGTGTATAAAAGAGCCATTCTTAATGAAGTCTTTGCTCATTCCAGGTAAAAATTCTTCAGGGAAAGACATTGATGTATATCTACAACCATTAATAGATGAGTTGAAAGAACTTTGGGAAATTGGTGTGGAAACTTATGATACTTCTTGTGGAGAAAATTTTCAAATGCATGCAACTGTTTTGTGGACTATAAATGACTTTCCAGCTTATGGTAATTTGTTTGGATGGAGTACTAAAGGATATATGGCATGCCTTGTTTGTAACCACCAGACAATTTCATTAAAGTTGAGGAGCAAAATATGCTATATAGGACTATTGTGAAATAAACATGTTTTAATCAAGTATGGTTGGTGAGTATAGTTGGTTGTTGAAGAGTTGTTATTTGTTGAATGTTGAATGTTGAATGTAGAATTTAATGTATGGTTAGGATTTAATTGTATTTGTTTATTTGA
>CATIWM010059619.1:0-12809 GCA_949671775.1 Mallotus repandus
GTGGGTCGAGGACCCACAGAGCTTATGCTTATAAAAGGCTTTGGTTTTTTCTTTTTTCTTTATTTTGTAATTTTCTTTCTCTCTCTTCTTCTTTAGAATTCCCTAAACCTTAGGTTTTCTTCACCTTAATACCTATATAAGGAGACGAAGGTGATGGTGGTTTTGTGGACATCCCCGATCTTGATATTTCCTTAGAGGATCTCGATCCAGAAGTTGATCTGGGGGGTCAGGTGGTGAGTGGTACTGCGCGCCAGAAACAGATAAGTGCTAAAAATGTCATATTTTAAGCACTAAGTAATTGCATTTCATTAATAAAATTATAAGTTTTATTATTTAAAAGCATATTTTACATATAAATTGCATTATAAGTGAAAATAATATCAAATTCATCATTTTAAGCATTGTTAATTACTTTTTATACTTTTTACATTGGTTTTGCATTGATTTTTATAGGTTCTTTCATTTGGGAATCTATGTGGAAAGGAAAGCAATGAGAGCTTAAAGCTAGGAGCAAATTTGGCCATAAGAAGGGCAAGAAAATGAAGATTTCTGAAGAAGAGGAGTAACATAGCTGTGTCATATTTTAGACACACCTGCTCCTGATTCGAGAAACCAAGAGCTGTTAAAGACTGTGCCGACACAGCTGTGTCAGAGAAGCGACACAACCGTGTCAAAGAGCTGCATTTTGAGAGTTTGTTATGTGACACAGCCATGTCACTTGGGTGACACAGCCGTGTCGGTCTGGACAGGTTATTTTGGAAAGTTTTCTTTAGGGTTTTTGGAGAACACTGTAAATAGAGAAGTTTATTTTTCAGAAAAAAAGAAGAATTTTTGGGGGAGAGGCTGCTACCTCAAAAAACAACACTCTTTACATAAGAATTATTTTATTTTAATTTGGGTTTTATTTATTTTCAACTCAAGCTATTGGATTGAAGGACAAGGGTTGATGATTCAAGACAATATTGAGCAAGCTGAATAAAAAGAGTTTTCCTTCTTCTATTCTTTTACTTTTTATTTATTTTTTTGAATATGTTATCATTCTTTATCTCTTGTTGTTTTTCTTTAATTTCTATGAGTAACTAAATAGGTTAGTTAGGGTTTTAATGAACCCGACTTAACATGAACTTAATCAAATGAATTCTAAATAAAAGGATATGCATTTCATGAGAGTTATTGGACTTAATGCTTTTCATAGGCTTAGCTACCCTTTGAATTGAATTAGACACTAGAGTTAGATCATGAGATTAATTCTAGTGAGAAAGGCAATAACAATCTATTAATTTAAATTGACTTGGTTAAGAGACATTTCAATATTAATATTCCACAGAAGATTGCTTGAATAAGCTGGTTATGATTAATTACTTGTGCTAGTGAGAGCTAGATAATCATTTAATTATCATAATTGATTAATTGTAGGTGTGCTTGAGAGAGACATCACAATATTAAAGATGCTTTGGAAATGAAATGTTATCCATAATAATCAAGAGTTTAATATCTTTAGAATTAAATTGAGCTAGGGGATTTAAACCCTAACATCTTTAATTATATAGATTTCATAAAAAACTTTTATATTGTTTTCAATTTAATTTACTTATTTTTCTCATTGAAATTATCGGTAGTCTAGACAAGCAAAATATTAAGAGTAGCTCCGTAATCAATACTATCCCTATGGGAATGATATCTTTCTATATTACTACTTGAACGATTCTGTGCACTTGAAAATTTCTACCACTTGAAGCTGGTGCCTGCTATTTGCATGAGGCATGGAGTGATGAGGGACCTGAGATTCCTCTCGTCTCAAACTTGAGAGAGCACGTCTGGGTGCTTCATCGGCAGCCGGTTAGTACCTCGAACTTAATTTTCTTTTTGCTACTTTGTTAGATGCTATATCCTCCATGCAAGATAGGATATAAGAAGTTAGTGCTGAAAACTTCATAATTAATTTAGATTATTTAAGAACTAGCATTTATGATACTTCCCTTGTTAGGATTAGCTCCTTTGCACGTTCAGTGACACTTAAAGATATACTTTGCTAGGGTTTTGCTTCTCTTAGGCTGCATGCTAGAATTTGCCATGTTATTCTTTATCTTGATTGCATGATTTTGTTTACCTGCAAATAACAAGTAAACAGTAGTTAGTGCTGGTTATTATACTTAGAGAAATTTTTGAGTCATAATTTGTGTTTCATTGACTTCCCTTTTACAGCCCCGTGACTTCGTTGGTGCTTTTTGGTAGCTTCATTGGTTCTAAGAGGCTCTACTAGAAGCTGCCAATGGAGGTATGAAACCTGATGCGTGGTCTCGGCTTTGATGACATCCTGGATGGTTTGTTGGAGGGATCAAAGTCGTTGAAGAGTCGGCAGGCAGCTATGATTGCCTTGTTCGAGAGGTGGTCAGACTGCATGTGCACCTTCCACTTTAAGTTTGGGGAGATGATGATCACGCCCTTGTAGGGCAGTGTCATGATTTACTAGGTTTCCCCCTAGTTCAGAGATGGTCAGGGCGATCTGATTTCATATGATCGACTCTAGCAGGCCAATGATGATGCTATTGGAGATGGTGTTGTTGCCATTGAGAGACGTGCCTAATGCTTTATCTTCTATCTAATGAGCATAATGGTGTTCCCTAACGCGAACAACACTGGCAACTCTCGGTTGCTTCCTTTACTATAGGACCTTGATGCCTTATGGGGTTATGATTGGGGTTTCACTACCTTCGACCATCTCCTCTATGGCCTAGATGACGCACGTAGAAATAGCTCATGGATCTATGGCGTACCACTGGTGGTTGATGTAAGTCCTTTCAAATACTTTGTTATTCTTTTTCCTTCCTTTCTGACTACATTGAACCTAACATGTTCTCTTTTGTAGATTTGGGCCTTCGAGTTCCATGTGCTGGCTCCTCTAATCATTCTTAAGATGCATGAGGGGTTCCCTTATTTCACCATCTAGACTACTCAGCCTTGGAGGGGCTCTATATGGTCTTTGTAGGTGACCCGTGCAACTCTTACTGAGTTGACATTCAACTCAGTCAGTCGTTTGTTTCTTCTTTTCTTGTTCTGAAGTCCTGTGTTCTATTTCTGACAATTGTTTTTGATTGTAGATACATCTTCGATGGTGGTGGGAGTCCTACCATATGGCTTTCTCGACGGCATTGGTTTGGGCCGTCGAGGCCACTGGCAGGCAAATGCTATTCGTGACCCTCATTGATCGTGCCGAGAACATTGGCAAGCATATAGTGGGATGGTTATTAGGACCTACTGCTCATCGCATCCCTCATCCTTCTCCTCTTGATATGTTCTGGGGAAGGACATGGTAGGCCCCACTCTAGAGGAGGCATTGATCTAAATTGATCATCGGGTGTACTTGGAGCTAGAGGGTGTCTCCTACTTGGAGAGTCTCATCCCTTGCCTAGGTGATGGTGTTACAATTTGTGATTTCTCTGGCCTTTCCAGCTACAAGTGTTTCCTCTTCTTCTGCCCATTAGGTTTGTCTTGTTTCCTTTTTGTGTTGTGTTTATACTAAATATTCTCCTATTTTAATTGCTTTTGCTTGTGCTTAACAGTCTCGCTTGAAAAGGTCCTATGTCAAGAGTGCCACAGAGACTTCGGGCGGTGCCGGAGTTGCTGCTGATGCTCCCTTAGGACTACTCAGATGATCTCCGGGGTAGTTGCACTGATGTTGGTTCCTGTGGTTCGAGTGCACAACCTTCATGGTGAGGTGACAGTCCAAGTAGTCTTAGCGTCTACTGAGCCTGTAGCTTTAATCCTTAAGGATGCCACCAACGTGAGTACTTGTTTGCCTTTATTGCTTAAATACTTTAGATTTGCTATTTGTTGACTGTTCTGCTTATAGGTTCCTCAAAAGATAGCCACATACTAGTACCAATACGCTTTAAGCTTGATGAGCCCCTATGTCTTTTACTTCATGGAGGCTCATGTAGGTCTTTTCACTGTGACTTGTTTCCATGTTCCAATTATGCAATTATATGTATATGCATGAATACATATGTGTTAATGCATGTGTATTAAGATGATGCAGCTTAAGCATGCAAGGCTTTTATGTGAGTAGGAAAAGACCATTCACCATCAGGATTTGGTACACTAGCAGGAGGGTACCTACTATCAGACTGAGATTCAGAGGCTGAGGGCTGAGCTGGAGGAGTTGAGGGTGCATGATGCTAGTCCTAGTAGGAAAGGACCTTCAGATGTTGATGATGACAATGATGATGATGAGGATAGGGCTGAGTCTCGATTTCTCCTCCCATTTTGTTTTTCTGACTGAACTGATGGAAAATTTTGGACATTTTTCTAAGATGTAGTTTACTGACAAACTTTTATGAGGCTTTTGATGTTTTTTGATCTTGTTGTGCTCTTCTCTATCTATTCTATTTGCTTGCCGTATGACCATAAAAATGCAATGAAGTGGAAATAGTTTACAACAGATTTTAATACAATTACATCATAGAAAGATATGAACTCTAAGATGTAAATTTTGCTTTTGTATATGATAGATATTGATTCAGGGATTTACTTCTTAGCATGTACAATTCTTGGCGATATTTTTCATTTGTACTTAATAGCATTTATCATAAGCATGGTTGCACATAGAATATTGCAAAATAACAGTACCCCTGTCCTTAATTAGCCCTCTCAAGTTTTCTAATTAAATATTTTGCCTCTCATTCATCTTTTTATTTTTCATGAATAGTATCACTTGAGGCGATTGACATTGATCCATTCAAAGAACTCATCCCCGTCGACATCCATTAGCTAGACTGTGACTTTTAAAAGGAAAGTTTTAACTAGATAGGGCCTCTCCTAATTAGGTCAGAACATCCCCCTTAGGTCTGGTATACTCTGCTTAGGTTGCGATAATACCCAGTCTCCAACCTTGATGTCGTGCTGCCTTACTCTTTTGTAGAAAGCCCTTTCTAATCTTTTCTGATACAACCGAGTATGATAAGTATCTTCAACCTTTCATTGTCTATCAAATCCAACTACATTAGCCTCTACTTTACCCATATTGCCTCAGTTAAGTCTGCTTCAATTATGGTTATGAGGGATTTCATTTCCACTTCTATTGGAAGCACAACTTCTGTTCCGTATACCAATAAGAAAGGAGTTGCCCCTATAAATGTTCTCACTATAGTACGATATCCCCAAAAAGCAAATGGCAACTTATTGGCCCAATCATTGTGAGTTTTAATCATCTTTGAGAGGATCCTCTTGATGTTCTTGTTCACTGCTTCCACTGCTCTATTAGCCTACGGTCTATAAGTAGTGCTTTATCTTGTACCTTTCAAGCACTGCTTGTTCTTCTCCTTGAAACTGTACCTTATTGCTTGAGATCATATGTTGAGGAATTTTGTACCAATAGAATAGATTCTTCTCCAAGAACTTAGCCACTTGCTTTTCCCCTAGTTTGTTATAAGATTCAGCTTCTACCCACTTCATGAAGTAATCAATCACGATAATGATGTATCAGTGTCTGTTAGAGGCTATGAGATGAATCTCTCCTATGACATCGAGTCCCCAAACTGAAAATGGCCATGGTGTGTAATTCTTAGTGAGGTAAATGGCTGACGTCCCTATGAATCTGACACTTGTGACATCTCTTGGTGAATTTAGCATAATCCTTAACTATTATCATATAAAAGAACCTTTGTCTCATTATTTTCTTGGCTAGTGTTGTACTGTTCATTTGCAGACCATAGACTCCTTCGTGGACATTTGTAATTACCTTTTTTGCTTCATTCTTATCCAAATAATACAATTGCATCTCATCTGCAGTTCCTTTGTACAAGACACCTTGGTGAAGAATGAATTTTGCTGCCAACTTTCTAATAATAATTTTATCCCTTTCACTTACGCTTTCTAGGTGTTCTTATTTATTGAGGTACTACTAAATGTCATAAACCGTGGTTTCTGATCCACTCTTGCTTCCTTTACCTTAACACTCTTATAATGTGGTCGATTAGACTTCAATAACACCAAAGACTTCATAGGCATGGTTATTGGTCTATCCTAAACCGATGCTCATGATGCTAAGGCATTTGTCATCTGATTGTGGTCTCTAAGTAAGTGGATAAATCTACATTTCTGAAATGACTGTCCCAATTACTGTAAATGCTCTAGATATGACTTCAAATGTGGCTCTTTCAAATTTCATTCATCAATAGCCGAATTGATTACTAACATTGAATCACCTAGTATTTCCACTTCTGTAACTTTCAAGGCCATCAGTGCTTCCATTCCCATTATAGATGCTTCATATTCCGCTTTATTATTTGTAACCCGAAATGCTAGCTTCTTTGCTATGGGAATCACTTCATTCTCTAGGGTCAACAAGATTACTTCTATTTATACTCTGAATTGGTTTACTACTCTATCAAAGTACATGTGCCATCCTTGGACTTTAATTGATGCGGTAAGATCATCTGGGAATTTGAGTTCTATCTCTTGGTAATCCGAAGTAGGGTTTAGTACTAGAAACTCAACTACTGCTCTTCCTTTAACTATCTTCTTAGTTAGATACTCAACATCAAATTCTTTTAGTAACATTAGCCACTTGGCTAGTTTCCTAACTAATGAAGGTGCTTCAAACAGGAGTTTCATCGGATCTAACTTCAGTCAATCTGGCTATGAATCTGCCCATGAACTGCAACTTTCCTAAGAATCTTTGGATTTCCTTTTCAGTCATCGGCATCGGCATTTCACAAATTACTTTTACCTTGTTTGGATCAACATCAATTCCTCTCCAACTGACTATGTGTCCTAGCATCTTCCCTGAAGTTACACCAAATACACACTTCTTAGGATTTAGCCTTAGATTGTACTTGTCTATCTACTGCATGAACTTCTCCAATGTGGCTAGTTGTTCTTCCTGAGTTTTTGACTTTACCATCATGTAATCAATATAAAATTCTACCTCATTATATATCATGTCATGGAACATTACTGTGGCCATCCTCTGATAAGTTGCACTTGTATTTTTTAAACGGAAAGGCATTCCCCATTCAGTGATGAAGGTGGTCTTAGCTTTATCGATGATTGCCATAAGAATCTAGTTGTATCTTGAAAACCCATCCACGAAGGATTACATAGCACATAAGACAGCATTATCAATTAAGACATCTATGTGAGGTAGAGGAAAATCGTCTTTCTAGCATGCTTTGTTGAGGTCTCTATAATCCGCACAAATCCTTACTTTCCCATCTTTTTATGTACTGGAACCACATTAGCTAACCACTTAGGATAGTCAACCACTTCTTGGAATTTAGCCTTGATATGCTTTTCTATATTCTCTTTTACTGATTGCGCCCATTCTGGTCTCAGCCTTCATAACTTCTATTTCACAGGCTTATGTCCCTCTTTAGTTGGGATGTAATGCTAAGCTATGTCCTTGTCAATGCCTGGCTTGTTATCGTATGTCTAAGTGAATACTTTTGAATATTTTGTTAATATTTTTTCTAATTCTCTCCTTTCCTCAAGGGTAATATCCTTTAAAATATGCAATATGCGAGGATTTTCATCCGTTCCCATGTTAAATGGTTCAATATTAATGGAATGAATATCAAATATGCTCATGTAAGGTTCAATGAAATGCTCATCATTATCATAAAACACATCACACAAATAGGAAAAGTTCAAACATCACAACATTAAATTTAGAGAACAACAATACATGCACCATTAGACATGGATTCATCATCAAACAGGGTATTATCTATGCTGGTCTTAGCGAGGGCAGCAATGTAGCTAGTGGTTCCATCTTCAGGTCAAGCTTGCAAGAGGGTTATTTTGATTGATCCTATTCTTCCTTCTTCTTCTATGGTTCTTTTCCATTTTCATCCTTAGATTCAAGAACATGTTTGCCATTAGAAGGATCCATTTCATCACCACTCAGGTCATAGGTAGGTCTTAAGAAACTTGCTTCTGATGCCACCAAGGGTTCTTTTCCTCCCCTTTTTAGTTTTTCTACTTCTTTCTTGAGAACATATTGGATAGAACTTTCCATGAAAGCCTCAAAGAGCCCTGGAGAGATGGTGTATAATGCAGGCGTGCCTTGGTAGTTAGGTAAAGGGCTTGTTTTAACATTGGGTTATCTTTTTGGAATTGTGATTTTACCAAAATCTATTAGATCTTGGATCCTCCACTTCAAGGTATAACAGTCATCAGTTATGTGGCCTAGCACTTAGTGGAAGCGACCGTAAAGGTCGGGGTTGATATGTGCTGGTAGACGGTTGGGTAAAGCTTTTAGTTCAAGAGGCCTCAAAAGGTTTTTGTATTAAAGTTCTTGGAAGATTTTGGATGTGGGGTCAGTCAAACTTCAATAACTTTCTAGGGCAATCAACTACAGGTGATTTTGGAAACTTTGGATGATCGTGATCTATCGAGCTCTAGTTACTAATTTTCTAACATTTTTTTCTAATCTTGGGGTAATAGGGTTGATTATGGTAATAGGCTTATTCATGAGTGTAAAGAGTTTATTGAAACCTTTAATCAAGGTCTCAATATTTTTCTTCACTAGGGCTTCAAGCTGGATGATCTTGCAGGGCAATTCAGGTGCAGTTGTACTAGTCGACTTGGAAGGGGACTGGAGAAGCTTCTCTTCAGAAAGTTCATGCCTTTTTTACTCTTGTTGATCCCAGAATTAGGGGTGTCGGGTGCCCCCTTACCATTTCCTTCGAAGAGAATTACCTCATCTATGACTTTTGGAGTTTGGTCAAAGGCATCCTTTACTTTAGTCTTAAGGATAGCCCTAATTTTAGCTCGAAGGAATTCAGTCAAACCACTATCACACATGATCCTTTCTTACTTTTCTTGAGAGGTTTTGAGAGACCTAGGGCTTATGAGACTTTCAAGTAACTATGTTCTTCACAAGTATGTGTGTTAGGATGATGAAAGGAATGATGCATGCAAGCATGATGTGATGAATTCTGCAAAAGAGGAGGGTTAGTGTGTATATGTGGTGTGACCATTATGAATTTGCTAATATGGTGATGCAAAAATGGCTACAAGAAGATCATAGGTTAGCACATGGTGAAATGTCCTATGTTTATGTACATATGCATGAGGAAAGAAAAGAAAAGAAAATGAACAAAGATGGTTAGCATAAAACCTGCAAAACAAACAAACTAAACACAAGCAATCACTCCTTCCAACCTTATTAATCCACAATGTAGAGAATTCTGTCCCAGGTGGATTTTTGAATCATATGCATCGGGGGACTATAGTTCCACTTTTGGACTATAATGATCAGACTCAAAAGGTAAACTAGGGAACAATACCCAAATGTACTTAAGGTAACTACACAATGTCAATGAAAGGCCCAATTGTTGGGTCTCAAATGGTGTCTATAGCTCATACGCGCTTGCGAGTGTACGGACTATAGTCAACAGGAGGGATCCGAGTTTGTGTTCATTTAATTGACATTGGGTGTGTTTAATAGGAGACATGAAGGTTTTTTTTCATAGTTTATAATTTGATTCTCTTAGCATGAGTGTCCATAATCTAGTTAAATTCTTGATTTATCCACTTGTTCTGGTAAGGATAAATGAACGACTTTTATAGGTTCTATCATCAAAAGATTTCACTATTTGTCAGCCTTTATGGACTATCCAAATTGAGGTGTATGATTCTTGTCATTCCTTATGCATCGATCTTACACAAGGCAAATGAGGATCACACAATTCTAAGCATGGACAATCTATGAAGACTGATGTAATGACAACAAGTGGGTGGCAGACACTAGAGATGTCATATCATTTATGAATATCAGGTCAAACAGACAACATAAAGACAATGATAGCATACAAGAGCTAGGTGGGATCCTAGGGAAGATTTCTACTGGTTTATCTATATGGGTTGCGTCGGGCTTATGATTAAGGGCTCCTTTAGTGAGAATGTCCCATATAACAAAGGTTACAGACTTAGTTAATGAGTCTAGCATTTTTTACCTACATAAGAAAAATTGTACCCTATTTTGGAGTTGGGAACCTAGCCGCATCACTTTAATCCCTACAACTTGTCTTGATCGAGTAAAGGCTAAAGGTGATAATATCGATCTCATCGCCTCATGACTTGAATGGAATCATGGTAGCAATGTCATTCAGTATTATCAAGGGTTTAGGGACCAAGGTGCATGTGGTGAGTGTAATGAAATGCAGTTATACTGTTGTGAAGGTGAATAAACAAATTATGCATAATAAGAAATAGTCTTTCATTCATACCCCTCAAATCTGTAGTCCCCAGTGGAGTTGCCAAAAACTTGTGATCATATCAGGATCGATGTGTTTATCGGGGCACATAGGCTAATGGTGACTATCTACCGGTTTGTTTTATTGTTATTTGGAGGGTATGCTTGAATAGGCTTTATAGATTAGAGTCCCCACCCAATTTGAATAGGGAGAAAGTGAATTAAAAATCCACTTCCTTAATGAGAGAATTCGAGTTCAAGGGGCAGGAGTTACTTATCCTATTTCTTATCATACATGTTGGCTATTTATTCACTACTTCACCTTATTTTTAGTTTTATGATGCATTTAGCACACCTTGATCATTAGTCAGTTTAAATTGGAAATAAAATGTGGGATAGTTGGATTGACGAGCATTTATCACAAAATAAACAAATAAATAAGCATTCACCAATCAAATAAGCAGTCATGTAAACAAGTAAGCACATAACACGCAACATGCAAGCAAGCAAGAAATAATTAAAATAAACAAGCAAATAAGCAAAATAAAAATGGGGAAAAGGATTATGGATTACAGCCCAAGAAAAGAGCCTATTCTAATAAAAACATTCAAACAAAAATAAAAGGGGAATTGGGATTAGGGATTACATTTTTTTTTTGGAAAAATCCTATTCTATTAATTATATAATAATGGAAAAGAGGAAATAAAAATCCTATTATAATAATCCTGCAAAATAAGGGTTAGTCCTTATGCACATGCAAACACACATCACATCTAGAGAATTTAACATATTTTATTCATCCATAATTGAGATAGTAAAATAGAAAGACAAAAAAACAGTAATAGTTAAGAAAATAAGCAAACAAGGATGCTAATGGATGCATGATGCAAGATTTTACAAATTGGGTACTTTGATGTGAGGTCATCATTTTTACTATAAAAATAAGATTTTTGTGGCGAGGAAAATATTACAAAATTAAGAATGGGGAAGTAAAAATAATGCAAGTGATAAAGATATTATTATTACCTTAAAAATGTTAACTCTATGATAAAAATAATAAATTTATCAAAGAAAACAATAAAAATGACAAGGATAATAAATATGCAATAAAAATAATTACAATGCTAATGGAGTTCAAAAGGGATGCTAAAAATATTATTTTCACCATAAAGATGGGAACTTTATAATAAGAACAATAAATTTATCAAGAGGATAATGAAAATAACAAAAATACAACTAATATGATAAAAATAATACAATGTAGAATTAAAATATTGAAAGTGATAAAAATGTCATTTCTACCATAAAAATATCCACTTTATGATAAAAATGGCAATTTCACCAAAAGGGACATAAAGACAACAAAAATGATGAAAATGCGATAAAAATAATAAAGTTACAGAAATATTAATATAAATAAATAAAAATACAGAGATGAATAAATTAAAACGATAAAAATGATATTCTCATTGTAAAAATGTGAACTTTATGATGAAAATACCAAATTTACTATAGAAGACATAACTATGACAATAATAGCAAAAATGCAATAAAAATGATAAAAATGCATAAATAATATGCAAATAAATAAAAATGACAGAAATAAAAATATTAAAGTGATAAAGGTGATATCTTTACCATAAAAATATGAACTTTATGATAAAAATATCAAATTTACCATATAAACCATAAATATAACAAAAATAGGAAAAATGCAATAAAAATAAATAAAATGTAGAAATAAATAAATAAATATGACAGAAATGAAGTGATGAAAATAGTAAAGATTATATTTTTACCATAAAAATGTGAACTTTATGATAAAAGGGCCAAATTTACTATAAAAGATATAAATACAATAAAAATTACAAAAATACCACAAAAATAATAAAAAATACAGCAAATAAATGCATAAATAAATAAATATTACAGAAATAAATATGTAAGTAAGTAAAAAATTGCAGAAATAAGAATATCAAAGTGATAAAGGTGACATTTTTACCATAAAAATATTACCTTTATGATAAAAATGCCAAATTTATCACAAATAGCATAAATACCATAAAAAATAATAAAAATGCAATAAAAATGAGAAAAATGTAAAAATATTAATAAAAATAAATAAAATGCAGCAGAAAAATAGTAAAATTAAAATGATGCAAAAATAATAATAAACATGATAACTTTACATCAAAATACCCATTTTTTATATAAATAAGAAAATGATGCAAAAATGGTGGAAAAATGCAAAATGAATGCAAACACTCCCAGATTCACCCGAACTACCTACTTTGTCTACATATCTTAACCTCAAACTTCAAATCACTAAAAAATCATAACTTCATCACAAGATCATAACTAATTAATATAAAATAAAATGAAATGCAGAAATGATACAAAAAATGAAAGAAATGAGTAGTAGAAGAAGGAAAAATGCTATAATGTAATTTTTTAATTAAAAATGATTGGGAGATCCTCAGAGGGACCAAGTGATTACCCTTGTAGCGTGCTTTAACTTAGATATGGCTGGGTTTGGATTTTGGATCTAAATCCTCAGAAAAATGTAGAGATTTGTCTAAAAGTGTATAGAATGGGAGTCTTGAGTCTTCAA
>CATIWM010059640.1:0-24408 GCA_949671775.1 Mallotus repandus
CATGATACCAATTAACAGCCATACCCTCCAAGGATAGTACAAATAGCTTGGTAACTATAGATAGGGGAGCCTTTGTGGTGCTCATAGTAGTTGTGTATTGACTAAGATGGATCCTTGGGTCTCCAGTACCATCAAACTTCTGTAGTTGTGGCATCTTGAACTTATCAGGAAGCTTATCTTCCTCAAATTACATCATATCATCAAAATCAAATAAATATCCCATGCCCTGTCCTCTCATCAATTCTTCCATTTTAGACATCTTTTGAGTCAGTGCTTTCATCTACTTGGATTCTAGCTCTTGAACTTGCTCAAGCGACTCCCTTTTTGCTTTCTCAATCATGTAGTTCTCAACATCCTCCAATTTCATTTCAGTATTTGGTGTATTCCTAGCAGCATTCATTGGTTGCCCCCCAGCATTGTCAAGTGGTGCATCTACAACTGGTGGATTGTGGCAGCAATAAGAGGTGCAGCAGCGGCAAGTGCAAGTGCAGCAGCAAGTGGTGGCATTAATCCAGCCAGGGCTTGTCTCAGTTCATCTTGCATCATTACTCTCATGTCCTCCATCAATGCTCCTTTGATGTCCTTTAGGGTTCAATTTCCTTGTTCCATCTTTTCTGTCTGTGTGACTGGTGTTGGTGTAGCTTCCAAGTAAAGCGGATTGATCGGTCTCTTCTCCAAACTGCGAAGGATCTCTTTGGCTATAGACTTTGGGCTTGAATCAATCCTCACCAATCTGTCACCTTTCCATTCCCAAACACAGGAAGATTCGGATGAATCTATGATGGCTGAAAAATAAAGGGTTAGTATGATGCATGAACTATATGTATGCATTTATGCATGATGCACGTGCTATGTAATAAGTAGTCAGGTATACAAGTATCAAATCAAGCGTACAACAACATACATCCTTCCAACCTTATTACTCCCACACATGTGTTCAATGGTGAGTTTCTTTTCCTAGGATTTTTGGTCTGGGCCTCAATATCAACAGGGGATATCAAGAACCGACGAGCATGCCAAATCTCTTAAAGCAATAAAGCATAGAAATAGTATTTATAGGTATAAAAAGGGTAGCCTAATCTTTATTAGCCCAAATGGGTTTCTAAAGTATGGGCTTGGGCTTTTATAGATAGAAATACGTCATGGCAACAAACACAAACAATTTGGGTAAATCCTAGGGGAAGTTACTAGGCCACTACATGAGCTGAGTCCGGTGAAAAAGGTCAAGGTTCCCTAAGCAAGATGCCCTCCTTTAAGACTTGAGTTACAGGCCAAGGTCAGAGGGGCTCGGCATCCTTTACCAACTCGAGAGAAGACTACCCCCCTTAAGGACTTGGGTTACAAACTCTGGTCAGATGAGCCCGGTAATCTCTCTTGAACCGAGTTAAGGCTAAGAGTGGTGGTTTGCCAATTTACAATCCCAGGAAGCTAGTGGAATCAAGGGACCATAAACTAACGCCATCGGCTAGTAGGGACATGCAAAAATGAATGCAAGAATAAAATAATAATTAATAAAATAATTCTAAAGAACACAAGTAGAATCAGTATCTCTTATCCCCAGTGGAGTCGCCACTGTAGACGGCGGGGTTTAGCGCGCGCCCAAGTTTATTTCAATCGCGACAATGTTTGAGCTCAGGGCTCTAAGAAACACACTACTATATCATAAAGACATAGCGTGGAGATGAGGAGTCGCCACCCAGGGTAATAACTGAGACAAATCAAAGGTGGTGGTAACTCGATTCTCTAATATAAGCTAACACCACAATCAGAAGTTCTGGATATGGAATACAAACTTCTTTTAGTCTCGTGTTCGTTTAGAATTATCTTATGAATTACTATTTTATTCTCTAATTACATGAAATTTCATTAAACCCTAATTAAACATCCATCTAACCCTAAGGCAACCAATCCATGAAAAAGCACATAAAAAATGCATTCAAGGTGTAACGTCCCTAAATCTAAACTGCATTTGATTTTAATTTTAAGTTAGCTAAATCTACATGTTTTATTTACAAGTGAAATGGAACTAAAGGTGGGCCTATATTTTGATGATTAGTGAGCCTAAATCTATTTATTTTAATTCTAAAGAAAATGAGCCTAAGTCTATTAAATTTTAAAAGAAAAAAAGAAATAAATTGGTGGGCTTAATTCTAATCAATTTTAATTAAATGAAATAATCCTAAGTCTACAAATTATGAAAAAAGCTTTATTAATGGGCTGAGCTAAGTCTAAGTTAATTTTATTTAACTAAAAAAAAGGGCCTAAAATCTAAATAAACCTGATGGGCTTAAATTAATTTTAAAGTTAATTAAACCTAAATTTAATTTTAAAGGCCTATTTTATTAGTGAGTTAAAATCTATAGTTGGGCTTGGGGTCCAAAACAAATCAAAATAAAATAAAGCATAAAAGGAAGCCCAAATAATAATAATAATAAATAATAAATCAAAAAACAAATATACTATAATTTTCTAACCCTAATTTTAATTACATGCAACCTAAATTAATCTAAAGCAACCATTGATTTTAATTAGGGTTTTACCAAATGGACCTAATTTACTAATTGATTTTTAAAGTGCAGAAAATTAAAATTCCACTATATTCCCACTAATGGGGCTATTATAACAACTACTATTGAAAATTTAAAATAAATTAACATACAAACCCAAAGCTTAGATAAAATAAAATAATACAAATAAATAAACCTAAAGGGAACTATGCAAAATTGATACAAGATATAATCCATGGAATTTCATAGATCTTCATAGTTGGCCTTGTCTCTACCCCCTCCATTTAAGTTGCTCTTACCATCATGAAACATAAACAAATAAAAAATAAATAAATAAATAAAAAAGATCAAATAAAATAAAAATAAAATAAACCAAATAAAAAAAGAGAAAGGAGTAGAAGAGGAGACAATTTGATGAATGCAGTATTGATTCCCTTCAGAAGGTGATCACAATTGATGAAAGCCTGTGACTTTTGTTATGTTGGTATGTGATTTTTGATTTATTTGGATCTGATTCACGGCTAAAATTTGAAAAAAGGTACGTGAAAAAATTCAAAGGAGTCGGTGTGTTTTGACTCTAGCTAAAAATCATAAAACGCAGAGAAGAAAAAAAAAATCAAAACCTCTCCCCATTGTTAAAAGAATATGATGTATTTATAAGAGACACCATCTGTAACCCTAAGTTGGTACAAGATACTAAAAATTTATTTTTATTATTTATCTATAAAAATATATATTTATCACTTTATTTATCAAATAAAACACATATATTTATCAAATAAAAACTAATCAAAATCTATGGATAAATAACAAATAAACAAATAAATAAAAATAAAAATAGATAAAAAATTTTTGAAAAAAAAACGGAAGGCCCATTTTCCATTCAATTAAAAGCATGGCCGAAGTTGGTCATTTGGGACCCTTTTCTCTCTTTTTTAATTATTTTTTAAATTTATTTTTGAAAATTTATTTTTTAAATTTTTTTGAAAATTCATTAAAAAGATAAATTAAATAAATAAAATTTAAAATAAGTCTTAAAAATAATTTAAAATTTAGTTCAAAACAAAAAATCAGATCCAATAAATATAATTTCACAGTCTATTTTCATCATCGGGTCCTCTGTCACATCCATGCTCTAGTCATCCCGAAATTGGGTGCTTACACTAGTTTATCCCCATCCCTCAGATCAGCACTGATTTCTGTTACATCTCTATCATTTTGCACCAACTTAAATATTCTACTACCAAGTTTTCTATAATACAGACCACCAATAATATTATAACCTAATTCCTTAACATAATACATAATATTTGGAAAAGATAACAAGTCAATATCAAGTTGTTAATCTTCTATATGAGACCTACCTCCAACATACGTTCTAATACCCCTTCTTATACTACCACCATGATAAATATTCAACTGCACTAGAATGTCACCCATTATTTATTTTGTAGTCAACCCTAGTACAGAGCAAACAAGACATAAAAATTAGCTTACACAGAGCAAACAATATTTTAGAAACAACCCCACCAATGCATTCAGAAAACGACATGCATGAATAAAAAAATATTCATGCACAAAGATTTTTGGGAAAAATATGCAACTAACTAACTATTACAAACCCAAAAAAGCAAAAAGTGAAAGTGACACAGCAAATGCATTTGGAGACCATTTCGGGACCACTTTGCAACCCAACCAGAAACATACCCACATTGCCTACCACTGAGACAATAACTTAACATAAATAATTCATTTTGTTGTTTGTAGCTTCAGACTGAGTCATTTTCATGAGTTAAAAAAGGGCATTCACCTTTAGCTTTATAGTTTTTCACACTTCTGTTGCACTTAGTCGAGGAATCAATGTAGTTTTTCGAAAATGACTTATCTTTCATGCAAAAGATGGCAAATGAAGCTTCGCATTATCATTTTCAGCTGTGTTATGAAAGAAATGTGATCTATTTCAATAGAGGATTTTGGAATCGAAGAAGATCTGAAGCTCAAGGATTTCAGTTTCTTCAGCTGGAGTAGGGGAATAAAGACTTGGGGATTTAGGGATTTTGACCATTTAGTAATTAGGGGATATAAGTTAAGCTTCCAACGTGAATGCCATGTATGCAGCTCATTTTACACGTGGCGAAGTGTTTTTGATGAATTTTCTCAATTAACAGATTCTGTCAAAAAAGGGTGCAATGTCAATTTTTGAGAGTGTAGGGGTGCAATGTGTAGGAAATTTAGTACAGGGGTGAAATGTAAAAAAAGTTGAGAGTACAGGGGCCTCAAAGTGGGTTTTTCCAAAAAAAAAAAGGAGAGAAACTAAGTTTTTTTATGGCTAGAGTCTATTATTAATTAATATTATTAATTTAATATATTAATATTAAGTAAAAATTAATAGGTTAATTGGTCAAATAATATATGTTCATTGATTAAATCATAAAGGTTCATTAGTTATTAACTATAAATTCATCACTTTTAATACTCTAGTTCATTATTCTATATAGGTTCATCAATAAAAAACTATAAGTTCATTGAACACAACATACAGACTCATTAACTATGCACTTCAGGTTCATCAAATAAAAAATGAAATGGACCCATTTTTTATATATATGTAAAATGAACTTATTGGGCATCAACAGGGTCACATTTAGAATAGAAATCTTCCCAAGATTAATATGGGAAGAGGTGCAGTGAGGAAGTAAAAGTTATGGCTGAAGAGATGAGCATATCCAAGCTTCACATATTTCAAGTTAATTGAGTTAAGATTATTAGTAAAAGGTGCAGTGAGGAAGTAAAAGCCATGGCTATGATCCAAGTGCAAGATTAGTAAAGATGAGCATATGCATATGATGAAGATTGACGTATATATAATTATATATATATAAAAATAAAAAATAGAGAAAGTTGCGTTATGAATAAGTTAGAGAAGTTAAGGTAATAGAAAATTAGGCTCTTTGTTAAAAGCGCTTTTTTCTTTTTTGCAGTATGATTTTTGGGCTTTACTCTGTGTTTACTGCTTGAGCGGGAAGAAGAAGAAGAAGAAGAAGAATACCCGATTGTTTTATCATTTAACCAATACATATTACAAGATGAACATGGGTGCATAATATAACAATTGCCTTCATAAAATTTAATTTTTGTACAGTGTGTTTTGGATTTCACCTGACTGGTGATTCCATCTTTAAATTAGAACTCATAATTATTGAGCATATTTTCTAATGAGCCTTGAGTCCACATAGTTGTATTTATATTTTACAATCTCTCTCTCACTTAAAATTTGACAAGTATCTTTCTTCATAATTCAACATTCACTCGTGAAAACTTATGTGTTGAATTATTAAATTTACCATATTTTTACATAAGAAATATAAAAAATCCTCTTATTTTAAAAAATATATGTTCTATTCTAGATAAAACACTATAATTCTATTAGATTTAAAATATTACTCTTTCTTTTCATAATTTTTTATTTGATTTTAACTAAAACATCCTTTTTTTTATTAAACTAAAAACACTATTTCCTTTTTATATTTGACGTTGATAGCTTTTTAACCTTTTTATTTTTTTTTATTTATTCAATTATTATTAATACTATGCATATTAACAATATGTATGTACACTTAGTCAAAAAATTACAATAATTTTTTGAATTCTTACTTTTATATTTGATAAATATGTAGTTGTTAATTTTTAAAATTATTTAAAATTATTTTAAAATATACATAATATTTACCGCCTAAACAAAACGTGAATTTATAACTAGTTTTAAAATTAAACTTATAAAAATATTAAGTCAAATATAAAGTACAAGTGAAGAAAATTATGATTAAAAAAAGGCAAAATCCATTATCAAATCCCTGAACTATAGTGGTTTATTATATTGATTCTCTATCATTTTATTACATTATGTTGATCCTCTATATTTTTATTTATATAGTTATTGAGGACCAATTTGACAGATCCATTGAACGGTGTAAACTATTAAATATTTTAATAATAAAAATGTTACGTCAGACAATCATTATTTACAGATGTCATATTAAAAAATGAAGTTTAATAATAGTGAGGGATACTCTTTTTTATCTTCTTCAACCTCTTGATCTACAATCTTCTTCTTCCATTTTGCTCGTTCTTCTCTTTTTATTTTAGTCATTGCACTGTCCCATAGTTTGTTTCCTCTAAATTGATTACCACATCCTCATCTGTAATATCCACTTCATCCTCATCATCAAATAGTTGTGCCTCCATCTCTACTGAATTCTGCATTAATGTATCCTTGAATGATAGCATCCCAGTTCCATTCCCACTTTATGAGTTTGCTCAACTGTTGCGTTCAAAATCCGTTAGTGCATGTATCGTGATTGCAGTATAAAAAGTTATCGTTCCCATGAAGACTGTATATTGAGTACCAATATTTTTACTTATATTCTTAGCTAGTAAATTAAATAAAAGTGAATTTATAATCAAAATAAACAAAACAATCTAAATTAAATCGAAATCAAATGATAAAAAG
Organism: Mallotus repandus; assembly: GCA_949671775.1. Taxonomy (NCBI): domain Eukaryota; kingdom Viridiplantae; phylum Streptophyta; class Magnoliopsida; order Malpighiales; family Euphorbiaceae; genus Mallotus; species Mallotus repandus. The sequence continues at coordinate 7,018 of CATIWM010059640.1, forward strand.
CTTAGAGCCTAGGTTTAGTTTCATTATTCCAATCTGATCATGAACACGTTAATACATAAAAACAATGATTTCAGTTAAGGGTAATTATTCTAAAATACCTAAAGACTCTCTCGAGTTCAATTAAGCATGTTAAGATTAAAATTTAACTTACTCTCATAATTAAGATGTTAATAAAAACTCATTAAGTTCCTTAATAATTAATTTACCACCGTAGACCCTGCCTACTGTCATGGTTCCCCAAAGAGCTCGCCTACTCTCGTGGTCAAGTGATCTAAGTCCTATGAGTCTTAAGCTGATAAATTTCCCTAACTCTTGTTGGTTAATTTTTCCATAAACATGCAAACAAGTTGGCCAAGAATGAAAGCATACATTAAGTGGAACTCATAGAATTAACTGAAAATCAAATTAATAAAACTTTGTGTTCAATCACTTCATGGAATAGTTACTCCTAACCTAAACCCTAAAAAGAGTTTAGCCACGCATAATTGTGGTGAAGCACACAAACATAATTAAAGAAAATAAAGAAGAAGAAAGTATGAATAAATCTCTTTAATTTCACTCCTCTTTAATCTTCATTTTGTACTTGTTTGTGGCTTCTTATTTATGACCAAAGATTGCTTCAAATACCTTTAAGCCTCCTTTTTATAGAAAAACCTGATAGGAGACCTTTTAGCCCTTCAATTCCTCTTCCTTTATTTCTTAGGAAAAGTCTTATTTTCTTCAACACACCCACCACACAACTGTGTGTAACTAGTGTCACGTTAAACTTTTTGGCACAGATTTTAGCACAACCATGCTCGAGTTCAGGTTTAAATTCGAAAAGGTTGCACAACTTATAACACAGTCGTGCCTAAAATCATGTCACACTTTCAAAACTTCTTTAATTCGAACAGAAAGATGCACCACCTGCAACACACCCGTGTTGCACCAGTGCGACATAAATCTTGCGTTCTAATAGATTGCACGGACAACGACACAGGTGTGCGTCAAACCATGTCGCCCTTAACATAATCTCTTCAAGCAAATCCTTGATTATCTTGGAATCCTTAGTTAGGTTCCTAAAAGGAAAAAGAGAATATTTGTTACCACTAGAATAAAATTCCTAATAAAAACAAATTAAAGCCAAAAATAAATAAAATCTAAATAAAAATTTAAACCAAAATAATTATTGTTTAGACCTAATTCCTACCCAAATTAAAATAAACACTTATCTAAAATCCATTAATATTCAACTTTAAACATATGTAAATATTACACACATCATCAACAGAAATTCTGTCCATTTATAAGTCAACAGAGCGATTGCTACCAAAATTTCCCGCTACAAAAAAAAAAAGAAATCTTTATCCACACCGAATTATGTCATTTTCAATGATATAAATCACAAGGTAAAGATTTGTTTCTTTAGTTGTTTTACTGAATTTGCCCTTGATCCAGTTGAGCAGATACCAACGAGCATCAGGTTACAGAAGAAGAAAGTAGAACAAAGATGGATTCTTGCATTTACAAAGACCGAAATGCACCAGTTGAAGACCATGTCAGATACCTTCTTTCAAGAATGACTTTGAAAGAAAAACTTGGCCAGATGACCCAAATCGAGCATATAGTTGCCTCTCCTTATTATCTTTGAGACTATGGCATTGGTATTCATCTTTATCTTCTAACCAAAGGCTAAACCCATGTGCTTAGCATTCAACACCAACCTGCTAGCTACCCACCAGAAGCCAAAAACATTGAATAGGAGAAAGAAAATTCAAAAAAGTGAGAATTCAATTTAAAAAAGCTTGCTTCAAATAAGAATGGGGAGTAGGAAGTAACAAAGTTTGATTTTTTTAAATTAGGGTTTTTGATGGTTTTTTATTTGTTAAATTTGGAGAAATAAAATTCTTAAGGGCATAATAGCCATTCAACCTTCTTACTCAGTTTAAGTAATCCTAGTTAGCATAATATTGACCATTCAACAGTGTCCACTATACTTCACGCTCTTTTTAAGAGCATCTCCAATAGGCTCTTCATTTGAGCAAAATTCTTTATTTTAAAAAGTCAATTCAAAAAAATGGTCTACAATACACTCTCTATATTTTTATTTTAGAGTAGAGAGTTGGTTTGGCTCTCTACATGTAGAAAGTTAAACTTCACTCTTCACTGTAAAATATTTCAATTCCCTATGCAAGATGTTAATTGATATTTATATGTTTATTAAAAAAAAATTTCTCTTTCATCACATTAAGCATTAAATAGAAGAGAATATTAAATACATAGAGGGAAATCTTATGAAAAATAAAGGAGGAAAAAAATTAAACATTAATGTTTATTGGATAAAGCAAAATGAAGATTAAAAATATCAAAATCCTATTAGAGTTATACAAATTTCTTCACTCTTTATATTTAAAAATTCTTTGAGGTGCTCTTTGTTGAGCAAAAGATACTCTTTAAAATAAAGAGTACTATTGAAGATACTCTAACAGAGCACGAAGAACATGTATATAAGGACTGTTAAAAAAGTCATCAATAGCTACATAAATAAAAGTATAGGAGCTCAATGTAATACAATAACATGATAGGGGTTCAATAGAATAAATTCTTGTAATTTAGGGGCTTTATTTTAGTGATATGCCCTAGGCCAATGATGTAATGGCTACATTTTGACTTTGTTATATTTCTATTTTATTAATAAAGAGGCATTTTTATTACTGGCTAATTCTAGTATTATCCTTGATTAGTTAATTCTACTAAGATCATTAAGTACGTGACTTGATAGTAAAACTTTTAGGTGATACTTGAATTCTAATCTAAATATCCTTAGTCGATTATTATTGTGGGAACAATAATGAACAAAGACTGGTATGAGGTTGATTGATGATTATGTTTTACTGATCATGTATATGAGATATTAAGTCAAACTCATAGGTGCATATTTGGAGAAATGATGTACTAGATTGACCCACTATGAGAATACCACAAGGATTATTGTCATAGGTAATTCTCATCATATTAGTGCTATTTGAGTCCTCTGACCTAAAATCACCATGGTTTCCTGTATGATAAGTTTTGTATTTTAACACATCCTTACGCCATCTTTAACTAGATGGTAAAACAGGTTGTGGTTGGATATATAATGAGTTGTGTGAGGGATATGAGTGGTTAAGATGGAATTTGTCCCTCAATTATTTTGAGAAGATATCTGTTAGACCCTTCGATGAGTTAGACTGAAGAGAAATGCATGGCCATGCTAGAATGATAAAGAGTTATCAATATCATTCTACTTAGGATTGAGAAACAATACCATTGAACAATATAAGGATGACATAATTCATGCCTTATGTTCAATCAGGATATCATGTAACAAAAGGACTATAGAACAAGTTGTGTATTAAGTTATGTTGGATTATCGACCTTCATATAACTTGGGTAGTCATAATGTCTTGCTAGAGACCAATTATGACTTGTGGGCTAAAATTAAAATTTTAGGCCCACTGCCAACGTTGTGTGAACCTACAGGGTCGCACACTTAGAACAAGCCCAAAGTAGACTTGGGTTAATTAGCCAATAATTATCTCGATGGAAGATTAAATAAATAAGTATATATATATATATATTAGTATTTATTTATTTGTTGATTTCCTAATTTATTTTAGGTAAGCTTTATCTAAAATAAATAGGAAATAATTCTAATTTGGAATTAGAATCAAAATAGAAATAAAAAGGAAGTTTAGACTTACCAAAACTGTTTTGGTAAGTGGAGATGTAGGAAACCCTAGAAAGGATGGCTATAAATACATCTCATTCCATAGAGTTTACTAAGCCACTTTTTCTCCTCCTTCTTCCTACACCTCTTTTATGAAAAGAAAAGATATAGAGAGACTTTGTGTTGTGAGACAACAATGATTCTAGCAAACCTACTTCACTTTGGATCATCTTGTTCGTATGGATATCGTAGAGGGCATGACCTTTTGGTGATGTCTCAATCCGATAAAATGAATACAAAAAGCTTAAGGTAGGGTGTCATCGGAGTGAACCCCCTCTCATCCTTCTAACAATCTTGCCATAAGATCATGTTTGTGAGTATTTAGAAACCCTCTCAATCAATTTAGATCGAATTACATTGATTTGGGTTATGGGTTTTCGTGGTTAAAGTTGTTGTTTTCCACTGTGTTATGGATCATAAAACCCAACAGTTGTATCAGAGCCGCTTGTAATTCGATTAAATTGATTTTGTGATATATGTGATATACATGAGATATGAAAATGAGTTTTTGATATATATTTGATTTTGAAAAAAGTTTTCAAAATTTCATTAGAACGTTTCTATGTGATGATTTAATTAAATCTACATCAAAAATAATTTTTTACATTAATTGGATTAATGTCTATAGTTGTTTAATATGATTAAACACCATTTGTAGTATGAATTTTTTAAAAATACATGTTGTTTTCGAATGTTGAATTTCGGGTGTACAGGTCACACGGTCTTACGCATCGGGCACATGGCCTTGCACTATGAGCAATTTTATGCAGAATACAATGCACACGATCGTGCCTGACTGTAAATCTGCAAAGAGCATATTTAAAGGCTTAGGGTGTTCTTGTTCAAGTGTTGGACAAAGTTGATATGTTTTGAACATATAAATTGAAATGTAATATGATTACATTGGTTTATGGTTTTGGCAACTACTCATTCAAAGAGTTTTGGCAAATTGTTTACTTATTGGGACCACCGAATGGATTAGCCACATAAATCATTCTCATCATAATAATTAATTTTAATGAAAATTAATCTATTATGCTTAATGTGTTTAGTGTAAAATGCATGGTGCATAACATGGCCCTTAATACCAATATGGTTGGATTTTTATATTATTCATTTTATGGATTGTAATTTATTAAATATGGCCTGCGAGTCATTTTCCATTTGTTGTAATTTTATTTTATTAAGTATTAATAGAATAGTATAAATTACAACTTGTAATGTAATGTAAATGAAGACCCAATATGGAGACACAAAAGGAGGCCAAAGATGGAGATCCAAGGTGGAAACTCAAAGTGGAGATCCGAGGTGAAAGGCTCAAGATTAAGATTATTTTTACCTAGGATTGACCATTGATCTTCATATTGGCTTTTGAAGATTAATCTAGATTTGGGCCATGCTATGTCATGTTTACTTTATTGCTTTATTATTATGTTATGTATGTAATGCTATACATGTGATGTATGTTTACAACAGAACAATATCTAAATAAAGTAAAACAAATGGGAACCCTCATCCAATATTAAGTCACCATGATGGCTCCCATATGCTCAAACACTTGTTAAGCCTTAAATTATTATATATGGGTATGCTAAAGCAGGGTGTATTAAATCATCTGAGGAAGGCAAGTTGGAAAAGAGTGATTTCCAAATGTTTGTTATGGTTTGACTTAACTAGGTCATCAAAAGGGTTTTGGACCTAGGGCATCATTTGAGATTTTTAGCCAGGACATGTGATGTCAAATCCTATACCCTTCCAAGAGTTATATGAGATGTAATTGGTAAGAGTTACCTACCTAAATAACCATATCTTTAGGGGATGAGGCAAAGCTCACTTAGAGTATGGAAAAATATGGATCTTGACCCATTATAATTTACAAGTTAACTTGAGGGTTATTAATTTGAATAAATTATTTTGGGATTTATAATTATGCCTCATTAAAAACTTGATAAAATACTGAATACACTGCATATATATTTGTTGTAGATAATGGCATCAAACATAACATCTAATTTGTCATTGCGATCGATCCTTGAGAAGGATAAGCTTAATAGGACTAACTTCTTTGACTGGTACAGAAACTTAAGAATTATTTTTAAGTAAGAAAGAAAGGAATATATCCTTGATCAACCTGCTCCTGATGAACCACCTACTAATGCTCCTAGAGCTCAAAAGGATGCTCATAGTAAGCATCTTAGTGATTCTATAGATGTCACTTGCCTCATGCTCGGATAAATGGATTCAAATCTTTAAAAGCAACTAATGGAGATGGATGCTTATACCATAATTGGCCATCTCAAGGAAATGTTCCAAGAGAAAGCCAGAATTAAAAGGTTTAGCCCCATAAAGGCATTGCTTCCCTGCAAGTTGACTACTAGTAGCTTAGTGGCTCCTCATGTTCTCAAGATGAAGGGTCATCTTGAAGATCTTGAAAGGCTTGGTCTTAATATTGAGCAAAAATTGGCCATTGATATTATTCTATGGTCTTTGCCAGAACCATATAATGGATTTGTTATGAACTATAACATGCATGGCATGAACAAAACTATTTCTGAATTACATGGGATGCTTAAGACTACTGAAAAGAACATCAAGACTACCAAGGATGTTCTAATGGTCAATAAAGGGAAAGGTATGAAAAGGATGGGAAAAGGTAAGGGTAAGAGTAAAGCTTCTAAAGGCTTTTAGAAGCCCAAGCCTAGGCCTAAACCTGCACCCCAAACAAAACCACCTAAGGAGGGAACATGCTATTTTTGTAATGAGCTGGGCCATTGGAAAAGAAATTGCAAGCTCTATATGGATAATTTGAAGAAGAATATTGGTAGTGCGACTAGCTCTTCAGATATTCATGTTATACAAGTCAATTTATCTACTTTTTATTCTTGGGTATTAGATTCTAGTTCTAGATCTCACATTTGTCCTAATATGTAGGGTCTAAAAAAGAGTAGAATCTTGGCTAAAGGCAAAGTGGACCTATGAGTTGGAAATGGAGCAAGAGTTGCTGTATTAGCTGTAGGAACTTATGATTTGAATTTGCCTAATGGACTTGTTTTAAGTTTGAAAAACTGTTATTATGTACCTGATATGAGCAAAAATATCAATTTTGTTTCTTATTTTGACAATAATGGTTTTGAATTTATTATTAGGAATAATAAATGCTCCATTTATCATGATAATGTTTTCTATGGATATGCTCCACAAAATCATGGTCTTTATATTTTAGACATTGAAGATAACAATGAAAGATCCATCTATAACATTGATACAAAGAAGTTTAAAGCTAATAATTTTAACACAACCTATCTTTGGCATTGTCATTTAGGCCACATAAATGAGAAATGCGTTTTGAAACTCCATCAACATGGACTTTTGAAGTCTTTTGATTTTGAATCATTTAAAACTTGTGAAGCTTGTTTATTAGGAAAAATGACTAAGACACCCTTTACTGGATACAGTGAGAGGGCTAATGACTTATTAGGCCTTATACATTCTGATGTATATGGTCCATTAACCTCTATTACTAGAGGAGGTTATCAGTACTTCATCACTTTCACAGATGATTTCAGCAGATATGGCTATGTCTATTTAGTGAAGCACAAATCTGAAACTTTTGAAATGTTCAAAATCTTCAAAAATAAAGTACAAAATCAATTTGGTAAGAATCTGAGATTTGATCGAGGTGGTGAATATTTAAGCCAAGAATTTATTAATCATCTTAGAGATTATGGAATAGTTTCACAATTGACTCCACCAAGAACACCACAATGGAATGGTGTATCTGAACAGAGAAATCGAACTTTATTGGATATGGTTTGATCTATGATGAGTCAGTCAGATCTTCCAATATCCTTTTGGGGTATTATTTTAGAAATCGTTGCATTCCTCTTGAACAGAGTTCCATCAAAGGCAGTTGAAAAGACATTACATGAGATATGGAAAGGGAAAACTCCAAGTGTATCTTTTCTTAAGATTTGGGGATGTGAGGCTTATGTAAAGCGTCAAATTTCAAATAAATTAGCACCCAAATCAGATAAATGCCTTTTTATGGGATATCCTAAAGAAACCAAAGGATATTACTTGTATAATGCTTCTGAGAACAAAGTATTTATTGCTAGGGATGGTGTCTTTTTGGAAAGAGAACATATTTCAAAAGGAACTAGTAGGAGTAAGGTATAACTGGAGGCAATTCAAGAACTACAAAATAGCATTGTACCACATATGGAACCTCAACTAGATCAACAAGTAAATGTTGAATCTACATAAGTACCACAAGGTCTTAAAAGGTCTAGTAGGACACGTCATGATCCTAAGAGATATGAATTTCTCATAATAGATAATAATGACGTGATGATTATGGATCAAAGTGAGCCCATAACCTACCAAGAGGCCATGGACAATCCAGACTCTGAGAAATGGTTAGAAGCCATGAAATCAGAAATGCAATCCATGTATGATAATCAAGTATGGAATTTGATTGATCTACCCGAAGGTTTAAAAACTATTGGGTGCAAATGGGTTTTCAAAAAGAAAACTGACATGGATGGCAATGTGCATACTAAAACCAAACACATGGTATAAACTATAATGAAACCTTTTCACTAGTTGCCATGCTTAAGTCCATTCGAATTCTACTTACCATAGTTGTATACTATGATTATGAGATATGGCAAATGGATATCAAAATAACATTTCTTAATGAAAATCTAATTGAGGATGTGTACATGACACAACCGGAGGTTTTTATCAATCCTGAGAGTTCTAGAAAGGTTTGCAAGCTTCAAAGATCCATTTATTGATTGAAGCAAGCTTCTCGGTGTTGGAATCTTCATTTTGATGAAGCAGTCAAAGAGTTTGGATTCATAAAAAATGAAGATGAACTTTGCATTTGCAAGAAGGTTAGTGGGAGTGCAATAGTTTTTCTTGTGTTATATGTTGATGACATATTACTCATTAGAAATGATATTCCTACTCTATAAAATGTTAAATCATGGTTAGGGAATTATTTCTTAATGAAAGACTTAGGTGAAGCCATCTATATTTTTGGCATCAAGATCTATAGAGATAGATCTAAGAGGCTTATTGGCCTAAGTCAGAGCATTTACATTGATAAGGTACTGAATAGGTTCATCAATCAAAATTCTAAGAGAGTATTCTTACCAATGTCTCAAGGTATTAGTCTTAGCAAGACTCAGTGTCCAAAGACATAAGATGAGCAAGACTGCATGAGTAATATTCCATATGCTTGTGGTATTGGATCGATCATGTATGCCATGTTATACACTCGACTAGATGTCTTATATGCCTTAAGCATAATGAGCAAATACCAGTCAGACCCAGGTGAAAGTCACTAGATAGCAGTTAAGAATATCCTTAAGTGCTTGAGAAGGACTACAGATTCATTTTTACTGTATGGTGGGCAGGAGGATAAGCTAGTTGAAAATTGTTACATAGATGCTAGCTTCCATTCTAACAAAGATGAATTTTGATCATAGTCAGGTTATGTGTTTTGTTTCAATGGAGGTGCAATGAGCTGAAGAAGTTTAAAGCAAGACACCATTGCCGATTCTACAACAGAAGTTGAGTACATAGCTGCCTCTGATACAACCAAAGAAGTTGTTTGGATCAAGAAGTTCATAATTGGATTGGGAGTTATACCCAATATATTAGATCTAATGGGCTTGTATTGTGATAACAATGGAGCCATATCATAGGCTAAGGAACCTAGATCATATCCGCGATCCAAACACATACTCAGGCACTATCATCTCATTAGAGAAATAATTGAGAGAGGAATTGTGAAGATATGCAGAGTACCAATAGATGACAACACTGCTGATCCAATAACTAAGCTTCTTCCACATGCTAAGTATGAGAGTCATACTAGGTCAATGGGTATAAGATATAATATTGATTCGGCCTAGTCAAGTGGGAGATTATTAGTGATATGCCTTAGGCCAATTATGTAATGGCCATATTTTGACTTTGTCATATTTCCATTGCATTTTTATTATTACTGGCTAATTCTAGTATTATCCTTGATTAGTTAATTCTAATAAGATCATCAAGTATGTGACTTGAGAGTAAAAATCTTAGGTGAGACTTTAATTCTAATCTAAATATCCCTAGTCAATTATTTTTGTGGGAACAATAATGAATAAAGACTAGTATGAGGTTGACTGATGATTATGTTTTACTAATCATGTATATGAGATATTAAGTCAATGTCATAGGCATATATTTGGAGAAATGATGTATTGGATCGATCCACTATGAGAATACCACATGGATTATTAACATAGGTAATTCTCATCACAATAGTGCTATTTGAGTACTCTGACCTGAAATCACCATGGTTTCCTGCATGATAAGTTCTTTATTTTAACACATCCCTATGCCATCTTTAACTGGATGGTAAAATAGGTTGTGATTGGATATAGAATGAGTTGTGTGAGGGATGTGAGTGGTTAAGATGAGATTTGTCCCTCAGTTATTTTGAGAAGTTATATGTTGGGCCCCTCGATGAGTTAGACTGAAGAGAAATGCATAGCCATGCTAGAATGATAAAGGGTTATCAATATCAGTCTACTAGGGATCGAGAAACAATACGATTGAACAATATAACGATGACATAATCTATGCCTTATGTTCAATCAGGATATCATATGACAAAAAAACTATTGTACAAACTGTGTATTAGGTTATGTAGGATTATCGACCTTCACATAACTTTGGTAGTCATAATGTCTTACGAGAGACCAATTATGACTTGTGGGATAAAATAGGAATTTAAGGCCCACTGCCAATGTTGTGTGAACCTACAGGGTCGCACACTTAGAACAAGCCCAAAACAGACTTGGGTTAATTAGCCAATAATTATCTCTATGGAAGATTAAATAAATAAGTAAATATATATATACAAGTTGTGTATTAGGTTATGTCAGATTATCGACCTTCACATAACTTAGGTAGTCATAATGTCTTGCTAGAGACCAATTATGACTTGTGGGCTAAAATGAAAATTTTAGGCCCAGTGCTAACATTGTGTGAACCTACAGGGTTGCACACTTAGAATTACTTAATCTTCCATAGTGATAATTATTGGCTAATTAACCCAAGTATGCTTTGGGCTTGTTCTAAGTGTGCGACCTTTTAGGTTCACACAATGTTGGCAGTGGGCCTAAAATTCCCATTTTAGCCCACGAGTCATAATTAGTCTCTAGCAAGACATTATGACTACCCATGTTATGTGAAGGTCGATAATCCGACATAACCGAATACACAGCTTGTACAATAATCTTTTTGTCATATGATATCCTGATTGAACATAAGGCATGGATTATGTCATCCTTATATTGTTCAATCATGTGTATATATATATATATATATTTACTTATTTTTTTAATCTTCCACAGAGATAATTATTGGCTAATTAACCCAAAGTTTGCTTTGGGCTTGTTCTAAGTGTGCAACCCTATAGGTTCACACAACGTTGGCAGTGGGCCTAAAATTCCTATTTTAGTCCATAAGTCATAATTGGTCTCTAGTAAGACATTATGACTACCCAAGTTATGTGAAGGTCGATAATCTGACATAGCCTAATACACAACTTTTACGATAGTCATTTTGTCATATGATATCCTAATTGAATATAAGGCATGGATTATGTCATCCTTATATTGTTTAATTGTATATATATATTTACTTATTTTTTTAATCTGCCATAGAGATAATTATTGGCTAATTAAACCAAGTCTGCTTTGGGCTTATTTTAAGTGTGCGACCCTATAGGTTCACACAACGTTGGCAGCAGGCCTAAAATTCTCATTTTAGCCCATAAGTTATAATTGGTCTGGAGCAAGACATTATGACTACCCAAGTTATATAAAAGTCGATAATCTGACATTATATATATATATATATATATCTGTGTGTGTATATATATTTATATTAGTATTTATTTATTTCCTAATTTATTTTAGGTAAGAGTTATCTAAAATAAATAGGAAACAATTCTAATTTGGAATTAGAATCAAAATAGAAAAAAAAAAGGAAGTTTAGACTTACCAAAACTATTTGGGTAAGTGGAGATGTATGAAACCCTAGAAAGGATGACTATAAATGCATCTCATTTCCTAGGGCTTGCTAAGCCACTTTTTTTCCTCGTTCTTCCTACACCTCTTTTATAAAAAGAAAATACATAGAGAGACTTTATGTTATAAAACAACAAAAGTTCTAGCAGACCTACTTCGCTTTTGATCACCTTGTTCATGTGGGTATCGTAGAGGGTATGACCTTTTGGTGATGTCTCAATCTGATAAAAAGAATGCAAAAAGCTCGAGGTAGGGTGTCACCGGAGTGAACCCCCTCTCATCCTTCCAACAATCTTACCGTAAGATAGTCTGGGTGAGTGTTTGGAAACCCTCTTAATCAATCTATATCGAATTACATAGATTCGGGTTATGGGTTTTCATGGTTAAAGTTTTTGTTTTCCACTACGTTATGGATCACGAAACCCAACAATTATCGCACCATGAAAAGGGATCTTATGATCTCACAGATTGCCCTAGATTGAAATTGTAACCAATTTTATTTTATATTCCCTCTTTGGCCTATGTTGCTCCATTTTAGGAGTTTTTAAACCTAGTTGGGGTCATTTATTTTTTATTTTTATTTATTTTCACTCTTTTATCTAAGTTGACTTTTTTGATAGTTTTCAACCTTATTAGGTGGTTACAAAATCATACTGATAATTGACCAATATTTTTGCCACTTGGACGGCTGGTCCATGTAATGCTCTTACAACTAAGTATTGATATTTGCATTGTTGACTTTCTGGTTTGCTCATTACTGATTAATCGCTATTTGTATTGTCACCTTGATTGTTGATCACTTGATGTTTTTACTGCTAATTGTTGAGTATTTTTGATCACTTGATGTTTTTACTGCTAATTGTTAAGTATTCCTTTTTTTATTTCTTTTCTTTCTCCTCCTTTCTTTTTTTCCTTTTTTTTATGGATATGGTCAATCCATTTTATATAGATGAAAACTTGAGGTTTAACATGCCTAAAGAAAAATTGAAAGTTAATTTCAAAGTTTAGCCCTCTTATTCGATGTAGTTTTTTCTTTTTTGAATTTCTCTCTTATTCAAGCATAAGAGAGCATGTACAATCATAACAAATTGATAATCATATAAATTATGCAACCAAATATTTATTAGCATAGAGAAAAGATGTTATTTTAAATTATTACAGCCACAATTGACAATAATTATTTATGAGTATTCAAATTTAAGTTAGCTTCAATATTTACTCTAAAGTGGTACAACTCTTGGAAGTTTCTTATGCCCATGTTTTTCAACTTACTAGCCAAAGGTGGATTGCATAATTCTATGGCTATAAGCAATTAATATGATTCTGCAAGCCTATGCTTCATTTGAGCCAACTTTTCTATCCATCTAGTTAATATGCTTGTGAAGGATTTATCGAGTCTCTTAATGTGAAAATCTGCTAGTGCATGAAATCATACAAGTAGTAAATATGATCGTTCCCACAGAGATTGAAAAATTAACTATTGAATCCATTTTAGTATTTACTTATTTACACAATCGAATTTGAGTTGATTATAACTAAGCAATGACTAAACCCAATACTTCTAATTTCACTATTTAAAATAAAATATTAGGGTTTTTTTATCCCTGACTCAACCTATCAAAGGATCGTGTTAACTTCACCTCTCAAATATGACATCCATTCAATATACAAGCATCATTAAAGTCATAAAATTCTCTCTCAAGCAATTTCACAATTAATTGAATATACTAACTACCCAGTTATCTAGTTCTCACCATATTAAGTAATAAATTATAGTTAATTTGAATTGCAGCTCTTTAAATGATACTAACTATTAAATTGTTTCTCAACTAATTTAATCAATTAATAGATTGTTATTCTAATCTTAATAGAATTAATCTTTTATTTAAATCCTATTGTCTTATTCAATTCAATGGGTGATCAATCCATAAAAATTATTAATCTCAATAATAATCAATGAATGAATGTCTTTTGATTAAGGATTTAAATCAATTAAGTTCATGTTGAGCTACGTTTAAAACCCTAAATAAATAATCTAGCTACACATATTGATTAAAGAGAAGAATAAGTAATAAAGAATCCAAGCATTATCATCATGTTATCAAAGAAGAAATGATGAAAGAAAAACCCCTTTTTGGCTTTCTCTTTAATCAAAAATGAATAATTGCAATCTTTATTCTTGAATCTTAAAGTCTCAATCAAAAGTGAATCAATAACTAGATTTGATAATCAAAAGAAATTGAAAGAGGAATAATTTTTGTTCTTGTTCTGAATAGTGGCTCTCAATAACCAACTTTCTCCTCTAAAAAGAGAAAATATGAATTTAGATCCCTCCTCAAATGCTCTTCAAAATTCAAAATTTCTTTGGGCAGTTAGTGGTGCACAATTATGTCACTATTTACAGATAGTCTTACAGACTCTTCTTGTTGAAAATCACTACCAAAGACACAACCATGTGTCTTTATGCACACAACCGTGTCTACATTTGAACAGGCAGGTTGAAAGGCTTCCATCCAAGCATAATACAGTCGTGTGGGGCTCCTCTACGAAAGTGAAAGTCACTTACTGAGGCATAGTCGTATCACTCTTTCAACATAGTTGTGTGTAATGAATTATGAGAAATAGCAACTCAGACACGGTTGTGCCTACTTCCACACACAATCTATGCCTCTTTAAACAATCTTAAAGTTGAAATTTCTTTTAAGTCCCAAGCAATTCAAGATTTAGTGTTTACGCTTTCATCCTTGCCAATTCCACTTCAACTCTATCATGAATACATCTACCACATAAAATAAAAATAAATGAAAAGATATAAAATTCACATATAAAATGCTAAAATCGCAATTAAACATCTATTATTTCTAATTACCTAAACTCAAAAAATTTAAACCAAAGTTTGTTTCAACATTTATTTATGCTCTAGACACCTAAAATCTCATGAACCCGCACTCAAAATTTAACATATTTCATGTTTATCATCTTTGCTTTGCACTCTGTAAGTCTTGAAGGAAGACTTCAAATAAAGAATTTAATCTATACTTCTTGATGAAGGATGAACACAACTCCCTCCAGTCATATGGGACATGTGTATTTAAAGTGTAGTACCACTTAATGGCAGCTCCTTCTAAAAAATTCAACCAAGTGACTTTCATATAGGTGAGGGTTATTAGTGCCAGAATATTTTTTCATGTCTAGGAATTTGGACTTTGGGGGCAATAGTTCCTCTTCTTCCAGATCTAGGTCGACAAAGTCATAGTTGAGTCCATACTTTTTCATTGTAGTTTGTAGCTTATCCATATACTTTTTCATATCTTTCATCCATTCTAATTCAGTTAGATCTTCCACTGCTTGTAGTCTTTCTTTAAGTGGCTCACTAAGAATGGTCCTAATTTCAAAGTCTTCTTCATCAACGAGCCTTTTTTCTGCTGCTTCAACAATCATGTCTATGAGCATTTGTTGCATCTCATCCCTGATTTCTTTTAAAATTTCTTATTTAAAGGATTCAAGATCAAAATTAGAGGATCTTGACATTCTACTTTCATATAATGTGGTCTCAATCAATTAATTGAATGCTTGATATTAGTTGGTGAAATTACCTTTGATCCACTTCCAAAAAAGAAGAGACTGATGGCTATAAACAATGCATTTTTTTAAAAAAAATAATGAGTGTCAAGTATGAATGAAATACAAGTTATTTGCAATTATTTATTTATTTACAAACAAAGCAAGCACAAATAGATCACATAGTAAATCTTTCCAACCTTATTTCTCCCACACACATGTACATTAGTGAATTTGTTGTCCTAGAATTTTTGGTTTGGATTTTAATTGTCATCGGAGGATAACAAAATGGACGTATAAAGAATTCCCTTGAGATGATAATAGCAAACAAGTAGCAAATCTGATAAATAAAATTAAATTCCAACATAACAGGGCATAATAAGAGGGTATGGCCCAACCTAAAATAGTTCATCATTTGTGAGCTTGAGCTTTACAAATAATACTACTATATGGCATCAAACACATGCATTCTGGGTAAAATTTAAAAACCTAAGAGAAGTTGTTAAGTTCACTACGTGGGTTGAGTCTTAGGAAAGGTTAAAGGTCCTCATGGTTTTAAACTTTCTTTTTGTCTCCCAACTCAAGGGTCCAAACGATGCACTCAATTTCATTCCACTATAAGTGACAGTAGCCATATCCTACCATAAGGTTTGAATGAAATATAAACAGCAGAGCAATGACTACCATCGAGTTATTCGAGATTAAGTGCAAATTGTATGAAAATGTGTTGTGAATGCAAAAGAAATAATAAAATAATTAAAAATATTACAACACAAAACACTAAAACCTATTTTCTTTATCTCCAGTGAAGTCGCCACCATAGGCGACAATCAATGTGCACCTAAGTGTTTGACAACTATGACATTATGTAGACTCAAGGCCTACTAGGGAATACAATCATATGATATAAGTCCTAAATAGAAGATGGAGTTGCCACCCGGATGAACCCGGAACATATTATACAACAACTAGATCCAACGACCTTGTGATCAGCCTCCATTCGTGTTTCATATTTTATAATTTTTAATTATTTTATTTCTTTATTTACATGCAAATTTGCAATCTCCTCCAAACTATTTTCAAATTTTGCAATTAAGTCCAGATTTGTTTATTTGTCCATTTTTCATGCAATTTAGTCTAATCACAACATTCACCACACATTACATCCTTACATCTATAAATAACAATAATAAAATAAAATAATAAAAATATATAAAAGCACATGAAAATAAATTAGGAGAGTAGAAAAAATTACAACCCTTTTGACACAGAAAAAAGTAAATACTAAACTAAAGGAGAAAATAAATAAGGTCGATTCAGTAATAGCTAGAATGCTACTAGTTATTCAATCTCCCTGAAACTAAAATTGAAATTACTCCTCTAGAAAAAAATATATAAAGAGAACATACAAGAAAGTAATTAAGTTAGTTAACACATAAAATAACAAGAATATTAAATCAACTACAACACAAAATGAAAATTTAATTTATATCCACATTTAAATTAGATTTGATAATGAAAAGAGCAAATTAAAATTATGATGATGATGATAATAATAATAATAATAATGAGATCTTAATAATTAAAGAAAGAAAATTCATTTTAGGTAAAAAAAAAACAATTATTGTCAAATTTTAACAATTAATAATTCCAAAATACTATTTATTAAATTTATTAAAATTACTTTTTGAAACTAAAAAACATTAAAACTAAATCCATCATTAATTAAAATATTTTATAATATTAAATAACCTAATTTTATTAAATTAATTAAGGGATAAATAATTATTTAATCTATATAGCTAATTGATATAATCACCATTAATTAATAATAAAATAAAAAACAAAAATAAATAAAAATATTGCACACAAAAAGAAAGAAATAATAAACAAAAAATAAAATAGAACTAACAAAACAAAAGAAATAAAAAAATTAACCTCAAAAAAAAGGAATAGATAAAATTAAAAATAGTAATAAATTAAATTAAAATA
>CATIWM010059652.1:0-14784 GCA_949671775.1 Mallotus repandus
GAATATGAGGACACAATGCTACTTGTGAATGAGGTAGGGTTGTGTGTGATATAGAATCCCCTTTATATGCCGTAAAATGGCTAAAAAAAGAAAAAAATAAAGTTGGCAAAAGATTATGGCAAGGCTGTGTGCGTATGGGAATCCATGAATTATAAAAAAAAATTGAATTACATGCAATCCATAAGTACATTGATGTCCAAAAAAAAATTCTAGGATTACGGCAATGCTGTGTGTATTATGGAATTCCTTTGATAAGCCGCATAAAGGCTAAAGAAATATGTAGTATAAGATTACTATACTACTATGACTATGTACATATTATTAATTATAGGTAAACATTGAATGGATTAATAATTGATAATACTACATGTTTGAATGTGTTATTTTTCATAGAATATTATGTCATTCATTTGCTGAGTTCCAGGCTCACTCATCTGCAATATTTTTCAAGATTAGAAGAACTATAATCAATCTTGAAGAAACATTTTCCTAAGTTACACTAGCATTGTGTCAGGTGGGTCAATAGGAGGTCATCCTTAGTTTTTCTTTAACATGACATGCCTAGTGAATTTTACTATCTTGTATTAAGGCTAGCGAATTGTATATCTATAATATAAGAAAGATACGAACTACTTGATGTTGTAAGCTAAAACAAGTTTTTTTAATGGATATATTATGTATTAAACACATGCATACAATGTATGTTTAGCATCCTTAACAGGTGTCGCATAAACTTAAAAGAAAAAAATTGTACGTTTAATAATGAGTACAGTACGTGAGAGATCAACAGAGGGAGCAAAATGCAAGGAGGTAGCGTGGTATTTGAGCAAGGAGAGGCGAGATCCAAAAGGTGTCGACACTGGTGATGTCATATTGAATAATATAGAACACGTAGATGATGGTGGTGATGATATTGCAGAGGTGGACGGAAGAATTTGACTACATTGGTGGCGATATTTGGGACCACATTTCATGGATATTCTTATCTAAAAGGGAATGAATTGATAACAGTAACATGTGGACGGATGGTCTTCAAGAAGACTTACTATTTTCACTTTCTCTATATGGGCTAATGCAGCATCTGGAATGGCTATGCATGATGACTGCAAGCTGAGGTTTTTGGAGTTAAAGGCAAAAGAACTTACTACTTCATTATCTTTAAGATTGAGGAGAAACAAAAATAGGTTATCGTGCAAAAGCTTAGTGAGCCAACACAAAGCTATGAAGATTTCACTACAAGCCTCCCTGTTAATGAATGTTGATATGTTGTTTTTAATTTTGACTTTATAACACAAGAGAATTGTCAAAAGAGCAGAATTTTCTTCATTGCATGGTAAAAATACATGTTAAAAGCAGCTTAATTGTATGTACTGAGTATTTGTGTAAGTTCAGCTTTCTCTCTAATATTAGTGCTTTCAATTTTCTTATAACTATGTGTAAGGTCTCCTGACACATCATGAGAAGCAAAGATGATCTACGTAAGTTCTAAGGATAGGTTCAAGAGAGAACTAGATGGTATTCAGGTAGAGTTGCAGGCGACTGATCCGACTGAAATAGGTCTTGATATCTTTAGGAGTCATGCCAACTATAACCGTTCAGATGATTTTGATTATGTTTCAATGATTTTTTATGAACTTATGAAAGGTTTATTTTTTATAGTTACATTCACAATATATGATGTATCACCATCTGATGGTAGAACAAATTGGGATTGCATTTGCAACAATGTCTATGCATGTTTCACTCTTTTCTACTTCTATGGAAGAAGATATGGTGTTTATAGGTGGCTTATTCATGT
This sequence comes from Mallotus repandus, assembly GCA_949671775.1. Classification (NCBI taxonomy): domain Eukaryota; kingdom Viridiplantae; phylum Streptophyta; class Magnoliopsida; order Malpighiales; family Euphorbiaceae; genus Mallotus; species Mallotus repandus. The sequence continues at coordinate 1,799 of CATIWM010059652.1, forward strand.
ATTGGTATGTAAATGATTTTTTTTCCAATATAATATTTTATTCCAACCTGAGGTTTAGCAAGATAACAAGATTTTCACATTGATTGTACTATTGTTGAAGCATGTAAAATTCTTTAACAGTCTTCAAAGTTAAATTCTATTTGTTTTTATTTAACAATGAATGGCACGAAATCCTCAACTGTAATTTCAACTCCCATTTCATACAAAATTTATTTTAGTTTGACGAGAAGCTTAACCGAACTCCATGAAACTGAAATCAAGTATTCAAGCAGTGCCATTTTTAGTTCTCATACACAACTTGAAAGAAGCAAAGAAGGAAGGAAAAGAAGAAATCATGAGGAAGCATAGCTGATGCCGAGCCTGAAGGAGATTCTAAGATTCAAATGATCAAGACCACTAATTGGTAACGATCATCTAGTTAACAAGAACTAGTATATAACCTTTGAGGCGGGAAAAGATTTCAAAGGAATTGTATATCGAGAGAGGTCTTGGGAGATGGGTTGTGGAATGAACCTTATATTTTGCGTCTCCAAACTAAAATAAATACAATTGGAACCTTCTTTCTCCAGTTTCTCCAAACCTTGTATTCTGCATCTCCAAACCAAAATTTATACAATTGGAACCGCCATAAATCTTTTGAAACTAATTGCAGCTTGAAGGTAAACCTATGTTGTACCTCTGTTTTCCTGGTTTATTAACAAACAAATCCACACCAAAGCAAGAACCTCACAGACCAAATCCCATGACTTGGTATGATAGTTATTCTCACAAATCTCACATAAACAGTGCCTCCACAGTCATACATTCTCCAATTGCCAGTAAACAGTAATAATCACTTAGCTGATCAATATATTTTGAGGAACTATATTTGTTTAGCTTTTGAACGAGTTGAGAAATAAAGGTGGGTTACATGGTGGTGAGCACAGAGAGGAAGGTGGCGAGTAGAGATGAAGATGACGAAGGAGAGAAATTTGAATTTGTATTTTTTTTTTCGAAATTTGATTTTGTAATGTTGAGTGATAGGGTTTTTGGAAATAGGGTATCTTTGAATTTTGAAGGTCAACAACCCATGTGGCTATTAAAGGTGAAAATTCAATTTTTCCCCTACCACGTTAGCAAACCTAACGGTGTTACCCAGAAATGCCTTTATATGCTAATGGCGTAAAGTGCAGGGTACCTCTTTATCATGAAACAAACTACAACCCTCTATCTAAAAATGGGTCAAACTATTGGGTGCTTAAATTTACTTTTCCTATATATTTATTAGCAATATTTTAAACTTAGCAGATAGTTTCAGCAATATATGTTTTGTATTTAGCTTCAGCAGTAAATAACAATAAGTAAATTATATATTTAGCTTGATTTATATGAATAATTTAGTTTATAAATAAATATATACACTCATGGTATATATCCTTTAGATTACACCATGATGACTGGTGTTTTATCTTAGCATTATATATATATTATCTCAACAATATTACTCAGCAACCGTCTTTGGGACAGCGCTTGGTTGTACATATAGCTTTGGAGGCATACAATCGGGTGGTTAGCCCTTTGGAGGCAACTCTGCGTATGCGTATGGCTAGCAATTATACACACTTAGACTACTCAGCGTCATCATGCGCTCAATATGTCAGCTTTAACATAAGCTTTTGGTTATATATTTTATGAGTGTATGGAATGCCTATTTTTATGTTTGCACTTTCAGCTTTATCACAATTGAGTTAGCAAAATTTTTATATTATTTTAGAAAATGATAATTTAGATTAACCTTAGCTCTACAAATATTCATATAAGTATAATTAGTTATTTTACCACTATTATTGAGACTTCACATATTCCAATTTCACATCTTGCTTTGAAATGCATTCTTTTATGTAATGATACCGAGTATCGATGTGTTTGCTATGATCATGATACATTGGATTCTTGGCTAAAGCTATTGCTGACTTGTTGTTGACATGAATCTTTATTCATTCCACTTATGACATGTTCAATTCCTTCAACAAGTTTCAGAGCCAAATTGCATGACTAACACACGTTATAGCGACAATATACTCAGCTTCACATGTTAAGAGAGTGACAATTGGTTGCTTCTTTGACATCCAAGTAAAAACGGTGTCTCTAAGAAAAAAATAAAACCAATTGTGCTTTTTCGATCATCGCTATCTCCGACCCAATCGCTGTCACTGTACCCAACGAGCTTGTAGTCATCAGAATCCGAATAATATAAGCTAAAAATAATTGTACCATTGAGGTAGCAAAAAATTTTCTTTGCAGCCTTAAAATGAGTGGTTATTGGAGTCTCCATGTTATGACTCATAAGTCCTGTTACATAGAGAATGTTGGGCCTTGTACAAGTTAGATATCGTAAACATCCAATTAGACTCTTAAAAATTGTTAATTTAACCTTGTATGCTTCTTCATCTTTGAACAACTTGATTCTGCGCTCCATCGATGTGCTTATTAGGTTGCAATCATCCACCTTAAATTTCGTGAGGATCTCCTTTGTGTAGCTTTCTTGTGAGATAAAAATCTCATCTTCCTTTTGCTTGACTTCAATGCCGAGGTAGTATGCCATCAATCCAATATCCTTCATCTCAAACTCTTTTGTCATTACCTTCTTAAAATCTCTAAACATGCTCATATTATTTTTGGTGACGATTAAGTCATCCACATACCAGCACACAATAAAAACATCTCCATTTTTTATTTTAAAATAGAGAGCATGCTCATAGGGGCATTTGGTGAAACCATTCTCTTGGAAGTACTTATCAATTAGACTATTCCATGCTCTTGGTGCTTGCTTCAATCCGTAAAGAGTCTTCTTCAACCTCAAAACTTTGGATTCTTGTTCTTTGACTTCATAGCCTGGTGGTTGCTGAATGTAGACTTCCTCTTTAAGAATTCCATTTAGAAAGGCATACTTTATATCCATCTGGTGAATCTTCCACCTATTTTGAGCTGCTAAAGAAATAATCAGTCTCACAATCTCTAAGCGTGCAACAAGAGAAAATACTTTATAATAGTCAATTCCAGCTTTTTAACTGTATTCTTTCGCAACTAGCCTTGCTTTGTGTTTTTTAACCTCTCCTTTAGCATTCTTCTTTATTTTGTAGACCCATTTAACACCAATTGGCTTGTGTCCTTTTAAAAGAGTAGTGAGTTCCCATGTGTCATTCTTTTCAATGGCTTTGATTTCACCATCCATTGCATTTCTCCATTTTTTATCTTGCACAACTTCTTGGAAGTTCACTGGTTCACAATCAGCAAAAAGATAAAAAAACAGAGATTTTCAAGTCAATCGGTCACCTCATAGAGATCTTCAAGACTTTTTATGCATTCTTCATTTCTTTCAGCCAGAAAAGATGGCGATCAGTTTCCTTTATCACTTTGTATTAGTGAGGCTGGTGGTGTTGCTTGCTCTTGCAGCTATTCACCTAGTTGCTCCACTGGCTTGTGCTCTGCTTCATCAAACTGAGGAAAGAAGTTGAATTCATCTGTGGAAGAGTTGAACTCTCATTCACCTTCTTCATCAAACATCACATCTGAGCTGATCATGAACTTTTTATTGTTTGGATTGTATAGTTTGTACCTTTTGAATGAGTAGAATAGCCGATGAAGATGTATCTTTCACTTTTGTTGTCAAGTTTGGTTCTTCTTTCATTTGGTACATGAACATGGTCTAAACTTCTAAATACTCTGAGGTGAGAAATTCTAGGCTTTCTTATAGTCTAGTCTTACGGTGTTTTTCCCCAAACACTTCTTGTTAGAGATCGATTGGACAGGTAGACTACTGTAACCATTTCTTCAACCCGAAGTTCTTTTGGTAAATATTTGCTTTTGAGCATGCTTCATGCCATATCAATGATGGTTCTATTTTTTCTTTCTGCAACACCATTTTGTTGTGGAGATCTTAGAACTGTGAGAAAATATCAAATTCCATTTGTTGCACAGAACTCTTGGAATTCTTTTGAAGTGAATTCTCCTCCTCGATCTGATCTCAATGCTTTAATCTGTTGACCACTCTCATTCTCCACAACAACTTTAAATGTCTTTAATGCTTCAAAGACATATGATTTCTACTTCAAGAAATATACCCAAGTTTTTCTTGAAATGTCATCGATAAAAAGTAGAAAATAGTTATTTGTACCAATAGAGCTTGGAGTAATTGGCCCACACACACATCAGTATGAATGAGCTCTAATGGCTTTTTGGCTCTTGAGTATGATTCCTTAGGAAAGTTATTTCTGAACTACTTTCCAAGTAAACACACTTCACAAAACTGATATGGATGTTTGATGCAAGGTAGTCCTCTTACCATTCTCTTCTTCAATAATAGTTCCAAGCTTCTAAAGTTGAGGTGCCCAAACTAAAGATGCCATAACTAAGATGCAACTTTGTAACAAGCTTTCAAACACTTTGCAACATCATTTTGAATATTCAAGGGCAAAATATTCAAGGGAAACAATCTATTCTTTGACATATTTTCTTTGGCTATTAAGTCTCCATTGCCATTTATTATAAAAATACTATAATCTTTTGTGTAAAAATCGTAGCCTTTTTCTAAAAGCTGACCCATACTCAAAATGTTGCATGTCTTATTAGGCACATGATAGACATCGAAAATTAATTGATGACTACTATCTTTAGCATGAATAATGATCTTACCTCTTCCTTTTACTAATACTTCTGAATCATCACCAAAGGAAACATTGCCAACCATTGATTCATTGAGTTCCACGAATATACTTCTTTTTCCACACATATGGTTGCTTGCACTAGTATCAAGATACCAAGTACTTCCTTGATCTTCAACATTGGTTCTGCAGGATAGTAGCACTGTCTTCTCTTTGAGCTTTACTTCTCGATAATTAGTCTTTTCTTCAACCTTACTATTGGGAGCTCTACATTTTGATGCATAAGGTCCATAATTCTAACAATTATAACATTGAACTTGGGATTTATTGTACCTTGAGTTTGGATTGCCTCTCCCATGACTTCTTATAGAACTTTCACCTTTCTTATGGTTGTTAAATTCGTTATTGTAAGAACTCCAATCTCGTCCATGACCACGACTTCTACCTGGTCCGCGACTTCCGCCTCTGCCTCGGCAACGTTGATTTCTTTTATTGCCTTGGTTTTAATGCATATCCTTAAGCTGTAGTTTGAGGAGTTGCTCAGTGAGTACTTGTTGCTTCTTGTGCTTCTCTTCATAGGCTTATAATGAGCCTAGAAGCTGCTTAATCTTCATTTTTTCTAAATCTTTAGTCTCTTCTATAGTTACAACAATATGCTCAAACTTCGGGTCTAATGAGTGGAGTATCTTTTCCATTATTCTCACATCTTCTAATTTTCACCGTTTCTTTTTAGTTGATTAGAAATAACTAAAACTCTAGAAAAGTAATCAGAAATGGTCTCACCTCATTTCATGTGCAGAGAATTAAACTCCCCTCTTAAAGTTTGAAGACGCACCTTCTTCACTTTTTCTTCTCTTTTATGTGATATTTGAAGCTTCTCCCATGCTTGTTTAGCCGAGATTGCATTTGAAATTTTCTCAAAACTGTCATCATCTAGGACTTGATGGATCAGAAGGAGAGCCTTCTTGTCCTTCTTTCTTAAATCTTTTAAACTATCCTTCTCAGACTGAGAGAGTGATGCCTCATTTTGTGGTTCATTGTAGCCGAGAGTGATGCCTCATTTTGTGGTTCATTGTAGTCTTTCTCTATGATATCCCAAACATCATGTGCACCAAGGAGAGCCTTCATTTTGATACTCCAATTGTCATAATTATTGTTGTTGAGTGTTGGAACTTAGAAGGATGCCACACTATTTGCCATATTGCTTAATCTAGAAACAATTTGCAAAATCTGACTTCACGGTTGGATCTGAAACATCGAAAAACCTTAAGATGGACTCCAGTGAAAAGTCAACTTTTGGTCGAAAGCGGCTCGGTTAAACGGCTCAGCGGCTCGGTCAAACGGCTTGACGGCTAAGTCAAATGGCTCACTCAATGGCTTGTCGGCTTGGACAATAGCTCAATTGATGGCTTGATGGCTCAGCCTGACTTGGCTCACAGCTCGGCTTGACTCAACTTCACGAATCAGCTTTAACTTAGTGAGTTGACTGGATTTTTGGCAGTAAACTTTTGGCAACGATTGGCGGCATGTCCGACCTCCGATTGAGGTGATTCTGATGGTGTTGCATTCGTCTTTCCAAGAGCTTCGATTTGGTATACTATATGTCAATATTTGGCTCTGATACCACTTTATTAAACACTAAACACTCAAACAATCATTAATCAAACTCTCTCAAACACTCAAGAACATAAAAACTATTTCTGCAACTCTTATAACTCAAACTTTAATATTTGAATTGCTTGCTTGATGATTATAATACAGGGAAGAGGGGGTATTTATACAAACCCCAAACTAATGCAAACCCCCAAACTAATACAAACATCCACTTGTAGGTTGCTCCACCATCATCTATTTAATTCAACATTTTACATAAATATCATTATTTTTAAAGGAAAGCCAAACACATTACTAAAAAAAATATAAACATAAAAATAATTAAATTATAATAAAAATTAACACCATAAACATAAAGAACATGCATTAAACCAACCTAAAAAAATACTACACCTAACATATAATCAATGCACAGCCGTGCAAATAGGTGTGACGGCCATACATGAGCCTAAACATTTCACTTTGCATGATGAAGCTGATGCACAGCCGTGCATATGGGTGTGCATGGCCATACCTAGTCCAAGACTTTGCAAAAGCTTATGGATGCACAACCATGCACCACGAGGTGCATGGGCATACCTACCTTGGTGATTTTCAAAGCTGTAGAGATGCACAATCGTGCACTATGGCTGAACTCAAATTTGGAAGTTTATTTTTAGGGTTTTTAGAAGACATTTATAAATAGGTTTTGTTTGCCTCTTTTCAAGAGGTTGGCTAGTTGAATATTCAGAGCACTTTTACTTCAAATATTCAACAAGAACATTTTCATTTTAGTTTTGTTTCTCATTATCTGCTTATGGTTATCACGAATTGAGACTTGAAGAACAATTTCAAGTATATTTAAGAGGAATAAAAAGGGGTTTTTCCTTCTAGTTATTCTTGTACTTCATTCAATAGTATATAATGTTTATGTTTGTTATTCTCAATTTATCTTCTTCTTCTTTTCTCTTTTTAATTTCCATGAGTAGTTAAATTAGTAGTTAGGGTTTTTGGACTCGGTTCAAAAATGGACTTAATTGATTAAACCCCTTAGCTCTAAATATATAATCCATGATTATTATTGAACATAATGCTTTCTTAGGCTTGATCACCCTAGGAATTGAATTAGACCTTGGGTGAGATCGAGAGAAGATCCTTATTGAGAACAAAATAATAATTTGTTAATTAATCAAATTGGTTGAGAGACAGTTTGGTTGTTAACATTACTTGGAGGACTTTGCTTAACTATCAAGAATAATTAATTTCTTGAGTAGCGAGAGCTAATCACTTAGATAGTTGTTGTAATCGATAAAATTATGCGAGTGCTCGAGAGATACTTTCATATTTATAAAGATCCCAAGAAATGGAATAAATTCATAAGTGGTAAGGAGATTAATATGACTTTTTAGATAAAATTGAGTCAGGGATAAAAACCTTAACATTCATTATATTGATAAATCGTATAGTTATTAAATTTTATTTTCTATCTAAATTTATATTTTTAGTTTAATTCTTAGTGAAAACCATGCTCGACTGTTTAAACAAATAAACATAAAAAGTAATTCAGTACTCAACATCCACTCCTTGTGGGATTGATATTTTTACTACTTGGATGACTCGATACACTTGCGGATTGTAACACACTAATTATTCAATGAATCTCACCTTCACCATCAAGAAATTCATTAAAGGAAGCTTCAATTCAACATGCCCAAATAAAGAGCAAAAAGTAGTAAAGACCCCATGGAAGTAACTTATATTAAAGAGGGTAATTGTTGACACCCGATTTTTAGTAGTCCTCCAAAGTGATCCGATGATGAAAGTTTTATGTAGACTAGATAGAGGATAACCTCTCAAAAAGTTATCCCTACCATGCTTTCAAAAGTAATAAACCTCAAAACCCTTAACTGAGTATCCAAATCAGTGAATTAGACACTCAAACACTTGAACTAAGAGCTCGAATCATTGAATCGAAAGCTCAAAAGACCAAACCTCCTTTTTAAAATTTCCAAATAAAGGTTTGTAATTACCCTAGAGGAGGGTGAATATGGCTTTTAAGATATTAAAGAAAATTAATGGAAATTAAACAAGGATTAAGGTAGAAGAAATAAAGAACACAACAAATTTAAGGAGTTTGGTTTCTCAATAAACCTACATCTCCACCTAACTCTCCCAAGGTAGGATTTTTTTAACACCACATTTTATTCTCTTAGATTGATTTTTACAACCTTAGGTTTTAGGCTCAACTCTAACCTTACAAATAAGAGCTTTAGGATAAACTTTAAACCACAACCCAAGTGTTTTTAATAGGCAAACACTTCAAACTTTCACAATTAAAACAAGACCTCACTTCCCTTTTCTTAACCTTAAAAATAGAAGAAGAAGAATCTCTATTGTAACTCATAAATGCGCTCTTAAGAAGTTAATGAACACAAAGAAAGTAGAAGAGCATTTGAGAACTTTAATGAATAGTGCAAATAAAAATTTCACCAACAAAAGAGTGTAGCCATTCAATAAATCTCCAAGAGTTATTTATATAGATTGGCACCTCAAAATGTGGTTGATGGGGACATTAACTTCGTCCCCGACTCTCCAAGTTTCATTAAATGCAAAAATAGCTTTTTATAGAGAGACAACTACCCATGGTCGTGAGGGCAAGCTCCCAGTCATGATCCTCAAAAAATATAGTCGTTGGGTGGCAGGTGATCGTTGAGTCTTGCAAGGATGCCTGGTCACAAGCTACTCACGGTCGTGAGGTCAAACCGTGAGCGGCTTTGACTTTTTTGCTTGGTGAGACACCTGAAGGTCACAATCTAGATTAGCTCGTGATGTGCCCTCGTGACCTGTCACGATTACCTCATGGTCGCAAGGGTAGACTGTGAGGGATTCTGTCTCTTCTGCACATCGAAGGCCCTTTAAACCTTGAGCTCATGAGCCTTGCTCATGATCAAGACTTTAGCCCATGAGGGATACCTTATGACTTGATTTTGGTCCTTTTTAATACTTCAACTATCCCAAATAAGTCTTGAACATGGTGGGGTCTTATTCTTGCCATTTTGATGAATTAAGACCTTAAATAAGCACTTAGATAAACACATTTGATATCTAAAATGTTAAAGTCAAAATTTTAGAGATTGAATAAACCTAAGATCAACAAGGTTCTATTTTGAAAATTGAGCCTTAGGTGCGAAACTGAAACTCGAAACCTTGAATCAAGGCTTTTAAGAAGCTAAACTGAAGCTTCTGAAGGTCCGATTCACTATTTTTAGGACCAAATAGTGTTTGACCGCTTAAAACCATGTGTCTCTTGATGGTTTAAGGATCAAAACCCACCTAAGAAAGAGACTTTACCACATAGAGTAGTAAGGTGGGACTGGTGTAAGTGTCTATGATTAGTTTGCTCATTTTGAAGGTTTACAACAATCATGTTTGTTCTTTTTATTTTCTATTTTCTTTCATGCATACATGCATACATATAGTGGATTTATTAACTACCTCATGAATTTTTACAGCCATTTTGTATCGTAGATATGCATTCGCACACTATATAATACATGCTGACTCTTTTATTTTATAGCTCAAAGCATATTATGCATCCATAACATCTTTTATTTTATCCTAACCCTTGAATTTATGCATAAAAATAGTTCAAAGAAACCTCGTAGATATAAAGTAGCCAGGCGCATTAGATTTAGTCGAAGAACCAAGAATTGGCACTCAATATAGAAGAGAATCTCAAAGATGTAGTAACAAAGATGGAGTCTAATGGGACTTTGTCTGAATTTATCTGAAATAAGATGAAAACTACTATTGAGTAGTTTCTAAGGATGCTTATGGAGAGGCTTTTGGGTCAATGAATGAACGAATTAATAAAAGGAAGAATATGATGCATGCCCTCATTCCCTCAAGGAGGATGACGAATATTATCATGCATTAATTAAAGTACCACCACCTATGCCTTCTACCAAACTAGCCAGTCTAACTAAGTTTGAATCATTAGAGAAGGTCAAAATGGCACAACTTGAATTTTGTCTTAAAAAATAAGAACGCCATAAATAGTCAAGATTACACTGATCTCACATTATTCAAAGATAAATCATTTCTAAAAAATCTCAAGTTGCGCGATTTCATAAATTTTAATGGCACAAGGGATCCAAGAGTGCATCTAAAGCAATATGATACTTTCATGGCCTGGCTCTACCAGATTGACTAAATCTTAAACTATGAAGTTATTTTTCATGTCACTTGAAGATGAGCTAAAAGCATGGTTCTTCGCTTTGGAAGATAAGATTAAGAATCATTTATTACTTTTCACTCAAATGTTCATCAAGCAATATGACTATAACATGTAGTTAGATGTCACTAGGCATGATCTTAAGACTACTAGGCAAAGGAAGAGTGTAAATTTTTCATATTATATTGGTTGGTAGAGAGCTAAGGCAACACTGATGCGAGACAGACCTTTGAAAGATAAATAGATTGAGATAGTTATTAACGGATCCTTGCCCCAATTCCGCAAAAAAATGCTCTTAGTCCATTACCTAACCTTTAAGCTCTTCATCAAGATAGCATAAAAATTAATGATGAAAAAGCTTTACAACCAAAGAACGCTTACCGTAAGCCAACCTAGCCAAGCTAGAACTCAAATACTTGCACATGTTCAGCTGAAACTAACCTAGCTATAAATGCACTAAATTGACCCGCTAGAAGTTACTCAAACTTGAACTTACCTTTATCCAAGGTTCTTCAAAGACTCCAGCAAAAAGAATTCCTCAAGCCCCTTGAGCCAAGACCATTATCAAATCCACAACTTGCCCATATTAACAACAACATTTACTACCATTACCACTAAATGCCCTGTTATGTGACCAATAACTACCAAACCTTAAGAAATTGAATCCAATACTTGATAGATTCTTAAAAAATTGAAGACTTAGAAAAGCGCCCAAATGTCAAGACCAACGCATTACAGAGCTACTATAATGTACTTCCACTTGCGACTTACATAATCTCTTTGAGGCTTCTTGAGCCTTTTATAGAACAATCTATTCAAGATGTTATGAACAGTGAAAAGGACAAAGAAAAGAGAGAAGAAAAATAATTTCTTTTGATACAAGAAACTAAGATCCTTAACTTGATTTATGACTCAAGGGATGATTAGTGGGACCCTCCTCTTATGAGTATATTCAGGTCTCTTTTGGATTTGCTCCCCATATGATGATGAGAAAAATGAGTCAAATGGAAACCAATAAAATTGGTGAGGTTGAAGACATCAGTGGACCATCGAATTCTGAGGATGAAGATGTTGATTCAAAAAAAGTTTGGGACTTGTTGGGAGAACCTTTTAGGAAGTTTGACTTCAATTTCAAGTACTCTCACCCCTCTTTTATTTTCATTCCTATAGAAGATATTAAGCCTAATAGCTAGGGAGAGAAATTTTATGAAAAATATAGGATAGTAATAATTTAGTTGTCAAGCCTACCACATATTATATATATGTGATGACATTTGGTATGATTCTAATAAAGAAGATACGAAAACAAAAAATCATCTTGAAAAGACAATAAATGTTTTGGAAGAGAACCATGCTCATTCATCAGTTAATCATATTACGAGAAATGGAAGGGTCTACCAGCATCTTGAGAAAGAATTGATGAAAGGGAAAGAAGTTGTCAAAGAGAGTGAACCAATGACTTAGGTTGAAGAAGATGATATAGTGCTAAAATAATGCAAGAAGACACAAGCCCAAGCCAATATATGGTATCTATTAATGGCATCAAAGAAGCATTAAGATGCTTTCATGTGTGCCCTAGATGATTTCAACTAAAACCTCACCTGGTGACATGGTCACTTCTCTTATCCGAGCTCTTAGTAATGCAATATTATTCTTTAATGAAGATCTCTCGATTGAGGATAGAACTTTATTCATCCAAGCAATTGTAAAGGTGAAAAGGACTTCTTGTGTGATGGTGGATGATGGTTCTGTCATTAATGTTTGCCCTTCAAGTTGCTTTTGTTAGTGATATACTTTAGGCCAATCATGTAATTGTCATATTTTGACATTATCATATTTTGTTTATTAATAAAGAGACATTTTCATTATTACTAGTTAATTCCAATAAGTTTCTTAAATGGTTAATTCTACTTAAGATCATCATGTATGTGACTTGATAGTAGAATTATTAGGTAAAACTTGAATTCTATTCTAAATTATCCATAGTCGATCATTATCGCTAGAACAATAATGAATAAAAAGTAGTATAAAGTTGACTAATGATTTTGTTTTACTGATCATGTATATAAGATATTAAGTCGGTTCATAGGTATATATTTGAGAATGATGTGCTGGATTAACCCGTTATGAGAATGCTACATGGATAATTATCATAACTGATTCTCATTATAGTTGTATTATTTCAGTCCTTTGACCTTAAATCACCATGATTTCCTACATAATAAGTTCTGTATTTTGACACATTCTTATATCATCTTTAACAGGATGGTAAAACAAGTTGTGATTGGATATAGAATAAGTTATATGAGGAATGTGAATGATTATGATGGAATTTATCCCTCATTTATTATGAGAAGATATATACAGGTCCCACAATGAGTTAGACTGAAGAGCAATGTATGGCCACGCTGGGATAAGTTGACAAAGAGTTATCAATATCAAATAAAGAGTTATCAGTATCAGTCTACTTTGGATCGAGTAATAATATTATTGAACAATATATGGATGACATGAAT